>VZTV01057573.1:29074-49232 GCA_013400875.1 Anhinga rufa | reverse complement strand
CCCTGTCCCAGCCCTGACCCCCACCCCGCTGGCACGCAGCCTCTGGAGCACCCAGGTAACGTAGCACATTGCAGACCCCATAACTCTCCCCAGCTTACTGAGTCACAGGGGATGCCAGCAGTGACAGCCATCGAGGGCAGGGGAGTTATACAGCATCCCCAGGTGCTTGGTGTGCTGGGCTCCCATGGCTCGTAAAACACGTGCCCGGTGCTCCCAGGTGCTGGACGCTGTATTTCATGGCTGCCTGCTTGCCCTTGGCATCCCCTCTGTCCGTGACGCTGCCTGTGGGGCTCTGTGTGCCGCCCGCCCTGGGGCTGTCGCAGCCCTGGGGTGGCCTGTAGGACAATGCCAGTGTCCGGCTTTTGCTGCTTGCATGTTTTGGGATGGTCACTCTGGCCACCCGCTTTCCATTTTGAGCACACGCAGGGCTCTGGACCTTGCTTTCCAGGCTGCTCCTGCCCACTGGGTGCTGCTTTGGGTTATTTTACCTTCATTTTCCCAGGCTGGGTCTCATTTTGTTTCCTGCCTACGTTTCTCGCACCCTTTGAATCATTTCTCTGCTCTGGCTGGTGTTTGCAATACCTCTCTGCTCAGTATCATCTACAAGTATAATTATGATTCACTATTCAAGTGAAAGTTTGGGAGATAGTATAAAATGATACACTGAAGCTCAGCTAAATTGCATCTTGCTTGCCTTATCCGTAAGCTTTGCCCAGCAATTATTCCAAAATAACTACCGCTGGGCAAGCCAACATCCTTCGTCCAGGAGTGCATTGCGGTGGGTGTGTAGGCTCCTTCCTCCAGACATGATGTTCTGTACTAGGGATGGGCACAGGGTTTATCCTGCGCCCGGCTCTGGTTTTATTGTCCTTTCTCACATAGAAAATCAGCACCTGGTTTGCTCTGCCCATCACCGGGGCCCTGGTTTCTTCCCAGCACCGTGTGTGTGTTGGCAGGTTAATTGGTTTGTCTCGGCGCTGGCCATGCTGGCCAGGTGACCGTGTCTATGTGGAGATGCTGTTTTTGCTTTCCCTACTGCTGTTTTTGCGAGGTCTCTGCCTCATTTGCATTTTTCTGGTTAAAAACAGTAATTTTGCCCTTTTGAGTCATCTTTATTTTTGAGCTGTCATTAATTTTCTCTCCCTCCTTGTTTATTAATAGACCTTTTCACTTTTGTGCTGATTCTGCCCAGGTATATTTGTAAAGTCCTTTGTATTCCCCTTAGCCCGCCGGCTGTTAACTCCTTCTGCTGGTTTGCTGTCCCTTTTTCCCCCTGCAGCTGCGAGGGGACACTATTGACTTACAAATCCCCCTCCTGTCGGAAACATTCCCCTTCTCTTGTTCCAGGTGTCTCCTAAGAACATCGCAAGGGAAAGGCATGATTGAAATCTCTCTTTTCTCAGTGCCTTTGATGCCTTTGCTACCTCCTTGCATACCCAGCATTTGCTCTGGCTGCTGGAGAGCATCTTTCTCCTGGCAGCGGGGGACAGGGGCATCTTAAAGCCTGCGGGGCTGCAGGCAGGCATCAGATGGGACGTGGCTCTCCACTCCTTGAAGCACTTTGCTCTACCTTGTGTTGGTGGCTCTGTGTTCTTGCCTTCGCTCTGCCTCTTCCTGCCAGGTATCTGGGTCCTTCCCTGGCCCTGTTGCCTGCTGTGTGAGCTGGGCAGGCTGGGCTGGAGCTCTGCTGAGAGCAGGAGAGGTGCAGGGTAGCCAGAACCTCTGACAATCCTTACCCAGGCTTCTGGGTGCCAGCGTTGTGCAGTCGGCAAGCGTGCCATGGCACGTGCCTGGCATGGGATGAGCCCTGTGAGCAGTGGGTTCCCCAGCGGGGCTGTTTAGAATCTCCTTGTACCTGCCTTTTTATTAGTCTTGTTATTATATTTATTTTTTTTCCCCTCCAAAGAGCCCAATCTGCGGCAGGCTGTAAAGAGTGACATTGCGGGTGCACGAGCTGCATGCCAAGGCTGTGTGCAGTCCCCCAAGGCTCCCAGTCCCCCGGTGCTGCTGTCCCTGTTCACCATCAAGGCTTTCAGGTTATCTGCTCTATCGATGGGAGTATGGATTGAGTGGAATTAGAAACCTCGGAGGCTAAAAATACAGCTCCCTGCCAGGAAATGCGGCAGCCTGCTGGGAGGGCGCTGGGTGGCACCAAAGTTTTTCCGGGAACTGGCACGCTCCATGTGAGCCCTGCAGCCTGGCATCCGCGCATGTCCCCGGGCTCCCCATGTGGGGCCGTGGCTGGTGTCCCTGCCTGCAGCCGGAGAAAGTGGCAGGAGCCCTGGCTTTGCTGGCTTTGCCATCGGAGCCACGCCATAGGTGTCCTCACCTACTAGGAGGGGATGCAGATGGTGGAGGAATTTGGCAATGCGCTGTGCAGCGTGAAGTAGGGTCTGCGACGTGGTCAGCCCTGTCTTCCTGCTGTTGGTGGGGTCCTTCCCCAAAGAGGAGGGGGAGGGAAATCAGGGAGAAACAGCTGCCCATCTGTGCTGCAGGTCGCTAGAGGAGAAATGCAGGCTGGCATGTTGCCCAAGCAACTGCTCTGAGGCCTCACAAACTCGAGCCATGAGCACAAGGTCTATGTGAGCACTGTGTTCCTGGGGATGGTGCGAGGGGAGCCTGTGCCCACAGGGAGCTCCGGCCACCTCCTGGCTGATGCTCCAGCATCCCCTTGGCCACGCCAGGCTGTGTTCCACTGGGCTGGTGGGCATTATGTGCCAGGCAGCTGGGCAGTGCTCCCACCGCCACTTATACCATGGTACCATGGTGTGCCTGGTGCAGGGCTGCCTTTCCCTGCTTGTTGCCGCAGTGCCGAGCTGTTTTGCTAGCTGGCTCCGAAAGTGGGGCAGTACCCGGGACAGCACAGGCCCTTCGGGGGATGCCATCGCTGCCTGGCTTTGCAGGGCAAGCTTGGTCCTGGAGTCTGGAAGCGGTGGGGTTGCCCTGCCCAGCGTAGTGTGAATGAGACTCAAAGCCAGGGCTGTTGCTCTGCCTCCTGGACCATGAAATCGGTCGGTGCCGACGCGTGGCCGTGGCATCGATGAAGTGTGTAATAGGCTGGGGGTAGGAGCTGTGCTGCCCTGTGGGGAAGAAAAAAGTGCTGCAGCATCTCTGCCAGCCTGGGCCAGCCACCACATTACTGTGTTTCTGCCTGGGCTGTGGGAAGTGGCTCTTCCCTGGCAGTGTGCAGTAGGCAGAGGCAGGGCTGTGCAGGGAGAGGCTGCTCCCAGCACCAGCCGTCTGGCTAATGCTGCGCCATCTGCTTTGGAGGGTGAGGCAAGGTGAATGGCAAGCTTTCGAGGAGCCCGTAAATCCTGTGTGCGAAGTCTCTTCTTGGAGGTGACTCTGGATGTGCGTGGAGTGATGCTGTTCCTGGCTGCTCCCCGTGCTGGAAATCCTCAAGAAGCAGAGTCAGAGGCGGGGATCAGTGATGTCCCATGGGCTGAGACTCTGGGCTTGGTTGGGAAAAGTCCTTTAACAGGACACGCTTTGGTGCAGTTGGAAGCTCTGCATGGCTGGAAATTGTGGTGCTGGGGGGGGTCCCAGTGCCCCCTCCCCTCTGGCACCCAGGCTGTCACTTGTTGAGAAAATGTATAACACCTCGGTGTTGAAAAATGACTAATCCAGACCTTGGAGGGTTTGTAGGATATGTGCCTTTCTCGCAGTCGATAAAGATAAAGGGGATCATTCTGCCAGCAAAATTAGTGTATCAGAGAGGGGGAAAAAAATGACGAGCTGCGGAGACAGGAAAATGGTTGGGGCAGCCCCGGAATGGTGCCCAGCATCACCGTGGCACCCGTGCCTGCGCCTTGTGTCACAGAGGTGGGCAGGAGCGCGGTGCTACCTCTGCAGCACGAGGTGCAGGCATGGGCGCCGCGGTGATGCTGGGGAGCACTGCCCTGCCTGGGCTTGCTGGTGGTTTCCAGAGAGCCGTGAGAGACCCATCCATCACGCCGAGGCAGCCATCTGTCCATCTGTCCATCAGGAGGAGGGGATGATGTCGTGCGGCACGGGCAGCCCCGGCCGCTTTCCAGCCGGTGGTTGGCCTCCCCTCGCCTTCCCGGCACCGCTGCTGGCTGTCGGTGAGGGGCCACGGGGAGCGTTCGCGCCTCGGTCAGGAGCTGCGTGGAGGGGAGGCTAATGTACCGGAGGTGCCTCGGAAATGAGAGCCTTGGATGGGTTCCTGGCCCTATTGATCCGCCGGCAGTTTATGCATCCTGACATTCATAATCTCGGTCGGCGCTGATGGTCCAGATTAATGGGCCCGGGGGCTGTCCATCCGTCACTTCACATTAATTACTGAAGAGGTGTTTTTCCAGTGATTTACCTGACAACGGCCCGTGATGAATCCCCCTAAACGGAGTGGGCAGTGATTAATCACGGGGTCCCAGCCCAGCCCCGCTCTGCCTTCCCCTCAACCGCAGCGCAGCCCCCCACACCATCCGTCTCCATAAACCCTGCCTGATGCATATTTATAGGGGCAGGGGGCCCTGGCAGCTCATGGTGTGCCTGCTTCTGCCAAAGATGATGAAAAATAAATCTCTGCCAGGACGGGGCAGCAGGTGAGCGGGGCTGTGGCGTGCCGGGGTGGCAGCCGTGGTCCCGCTCCGAGGTGTCCCCAGGCTGGGGTTTGGTTTCTGGTGCTTGCGGCTGCTGTGGCCTTCTCCAAGGTTTTTGATGCATGAATGGTGCAAGGGCACTGTGTCATGCTTCAGCTGCAGCTGCTGGCCCCTGGGGCTTGGGGGTCCGGGGCAGCATCCACCACCGGAGTGGGGCAGGCTCCTTGGTGATGCTGGCAGGGTTTCCCTGCTTCCCCCATAGCCAGGTACACCTCACTGAAGGCTGTAGGTCTGTGGGGTGCTCCAGGCACCAAATCCCATCTGCAGAGCTGCTACCGTGGGGGCAGTGTTGGGACTCCACTAGCCATCGCTGTGTGCCAGCTGCCATGGGAGCGAGGGTGGGTGCCAGGCTGGGACCCCGACCACCCGACCCAGGCAGGGGCTGCCCACAGCGTGCCTGGCTGCAGGGATGTTGGGACGCAGGCAGGACAGTGACGGTGTTTCTCCTTGGCAGGCAGCGGTGGCACCATGCAGCAGGAGGCGGAGGGTGGCCAGCCGCGCCGCAGGAAGCCCGACATGGCCCTCTATGTGCCCAAAGCGCGGCGGGAGAGAGCAGCACAAGTGGCGGGTGACACACCAGCTGGGTACCGCCAGGAGCCTGAGAACCACCGTCTGGTACAGGACACTTGCCTGGGCAGTAGTGAGGGGCAGAGGCGAAGACCCCATGCCAGGACACAGGCAGGCAGAGCAGTGAAGAGGGAGAGCAAGGTGGATGCCGGCCCCAAGGAGCCGCAGGCAGCCTCTGCTGGGCACTGCTGGAGGCCAGGAGGCAGCTGCCCTGTTGCACCGGAGAGCCTGGGGGCATCACCCAGCATGCGGGAGCCATGCCTGAATCCACCTGTTGCCCAGCCCTGGGATGGGCAGGACAAAGCATCCCATGATGAAGGACTTGAGGATCTCAGCCGCAGCCGCTGGATGATGAGGACAGAGCCTGACCCTCCAGCCCCACCGAGTGCCCAGCCTGGGGCCATGGAGGCTACCCCAAAGCCTGGGGGTGACCCTGCTAGCCCAACGCCCCCTGCTAGCACAATGCTGGTGTGTTGGACAGGGCCAAGTGGTGTGTCAGAGCATTTGGGGGACAGCACCCTGGATCCAGCCAGGCACCTCTCCCAGCATCCAGGAGAGGGTGTCCTACCTCTGGCAGGGGTGAGCAACCGGGGCAGTGTGCCTGGGCTGATGTGGGAGGCTGCAGGTCTGAAAGCCCAGGGAGAGGAAACGCCTGGGGTGTTTCTCCTGGCAGGGCAGAGTGAGGGCTGTGCTGCTGGGGTGCTGGCAGAGGAGGAGGAGAAAGAAGAGAGGCAGGGAGGCCTGCTCATGGCTGAGCTTGCTGGGGAGAGCACTTTGCATGTACCAGGAGCTGGCTGCGAAACCGAGTGCTCAAGGGGTGGCATGGGTGACGCGCCGGTGCTTCCTGGGGAGAATACCCCAAGGCAGGACATGGGCAGCCCATCCCATCTCCCACCCAGCAAAGAGGACAGTGCTGCTGGGACTGGGCATCCTGGTGGAGAGGGCATCATGGTGCCCACTGCAGAGGGAGCGGGCAGCACCTCTGCCTGCACAGGCAGCAGCGCCAGGGCTGAGAGCAGCCTGCTGGGTGCTGGCGAGGAACCAGCGAGCGATGCATGGGAGGAGGCACGCCCGGAGAGCCGAAAGCCCCTGCCAAACCTGGAGCTGCTGTGCCGTGGCATAGAGGGGATCTTGCCTGCAGCCTTGGCTGAGGAGCCAGCGGGGCCAGATGAGGACGTGGGCTCACCGCAGCAGCACCAGTGCAGCCGGGAGGCTGAGAAGGAAGAGGGAGGTCTCTGCAGCAGCCTCCCAAAGGCAGAGCAGACCAGTGCCAGGACACTGAGCCAGGCCAGCCCAGGCGCTGAGGAGAGCTGGGACTCGCTGTTCAACGACGACGGGGACTGCCTGGACCCGCGCCTGCTGGAGGAGGTATGTCCTGCGAGCTGGTGCCTGTGGGGATTTGCAGGGATGGTGGCTGCTGCCTGCTGGGATGTGGGGACAGGGGTCTGTGGGGGTCAGCTGCCCCCATATCCTCCAGGGTGGGTGCATGGTGGGGTGGGCTGCACCCAGGGCACATGGCCAGCCTGGCTGCTGTCACCACCAGCCGTCCCCGAGGGCATGGCTTACAGTGCCAAAATGCCTGGGACGTCCACCTTCCCCCCACACCTGGTTCCCATCCCATCCCACAGTGGTGGTGAAGGCTGGGGGAGATCTTCCCTCTATAGTACATAAAGCACACCCAGTAAAACCTGCTTGAGCATTGTAAACTGCAACTGCACCCTCGTGAAACTGGGGCTGGTGATAAAGAAATGGGCTGAGACGTATGGGCTCCCATTGAAATAGCAACGGGATGTTTCCTCGAAACTACAGCTTCTTAATCAGCTGTGGCTCATTACCATCCCCTCCTGCATGCATGCAGCTGAATTTACTACAATTAGCTGCTTAGCGCTGGGACCCACACCGTTTTCCTGCCGTTTGCGAGGAAAGCTCGGCTTCTGCAGTGAGGCTGGATATCCCTTATTGCATTTTAAATCAGTAGCGTCAAACCGGTAATTTTCCAAATGACATTAATGTGCCCAAAGTAACAAACAGCGCTAATATTGTTAGAGCCAGCGTCCGTCCACCCCAGGCTGGAAGCAGGGTGTGAAGTGGCAGTGCCTGAAAACAGCTTCTGGGAAGGGATGAGATTAACTCAAGAGCATCGTTACTGGGGAGTGGTGGTACCCACCTTGTCCGTGGGGCCGTGCTCGGGCTGGTGTGTTCTTGCCAAGCCTGGTGTGGGGCTGGGACAGGGTGTGGGGCATGCAGGGCTCGCCTCCAGGGCTGCTCAGAGAGAAATGTGGAAGAGCTTTGGGTACCCCCATCCCTGCCTGACTGTGCTCCCTGCAGCTGCAGTCCCCCACCCTCCAGCTGGGAGGTTGTGGTGAGTGCTGGTGCAAGGGGGACGGCACTGGTGCTCCGACAGCAGCTGGCACATGTGGCGCTGGCTTTCCATGGGCTGGCACGGGGGGGCACGGCTTTGTCCTCAGACACAGCAGAGTGGCTGCCTGGTCCCACTGGGGAGGCAGGTCAGGGAGGGCCTGTGATATGGTGCTGTAGGATGCTGCGGGCAGGGTTGTGCTGTGCAGCACTGGTGCTAACTGTGAATGGCTCTGGAACATCCGTGTTAGCTTCCCTGTGCACAAGCTCTGAGCAAAGTTTGAGCTTTCCAAGGAGCTTCCCAAAATCATAGAATCATAGAATGTCCTGAGTTGGAAGGGACCTGCAAGGATCATTGGGTCCAACTCCTGTCCCTGCACAGGACAATCCCAAATTTACACCATATCTCTGAGGGCGTTGTCCAAGTGCTTCTTGAATATTGTCAGGCTTGGTGCCAGGACTGCCTCCCTGGGGAGCCTGTTCCAGTGCTCCACTGCCCTCTGGGTGAAGAACCTTTTCCTAATATCCAACCTCAACCTCCTCGGCACACCTTCCTGCCATTCCCTTGTGTGCTATCGTTGGCCACCAGAGAGAAGAGATCAGCACCTGCCCCTCCTCCTCCCCTTGTGAGGAAGCTGCAGACCACAATGAGGTCTGCCCTCAGCCTCCTCTTCTCCAGGCTGAACAAACCAAGTGACTTTAGCTGCTCCTTGTACAGTTTCTCCTCTAAACCCTTCACCAACTTTGTGGCCCTCCTCTGGACACTCTCTAGTAGCTTTATATCCTTAATGTACTGTGGTGCCCCAAACTGCACACAGTACTCGAGGTGAGGCCGCCCCAGCGCAGAGCAGAGTGGGACAATCGCCTCCCTCGACCGGCTGCAATGCAGTGCTTGATGCACCCCAGGGCACGGTTGGCCCTCTTGGCTGCCAGGACACACTGTTGGCTCACGTTCAAAATGGGCGAATAAGAACCTGAAAAAGGGTTTTATCAATTAAAAGTTGCTGTCTTCACCCGCCTGCAGATTCCCACGCCAAGCCTGGTGCTTCCCAAGCCCTCCAAATTCTTGGCAGGTGGACGCGGCTGCTCAGGAAGGGCACAGGCTCTCAGGGAGGTGGAGCTGTTGTTAATTAACAAAAAGGACAAGAAAATTAGTAGCGTTCTTCCTCATAACCGAATCCTTATGCACTGCGGATAGCTGGCAGAGTGCAAGATTTATGGTGTTCTGTGTGGAGGAGAGATTTCTGATAGCAGACGGCTCTTTAATCTAGCAGGAAAAAATACCATAGCAAGATCCATTGGCTGGACGCTGAAACCAGACAAATTCAGAGCAGAAATCAGTTTGAACGCAGAGGGTAATTAAGCACTGCGACCATTTCCTTGCAGGCTTGGTGGACTCTCCATCAGCCGGCGTGGTGGGGCAGGAGCTGCAGTGCGTGCGTGCCGGTGCACGCCTCCCCTCCAGCTCTGGGGGCATGCTCTCGGTGAGCGAGTGGGACCGTAAGTGATCGGCCACAGACCCCTCTAATGTGCTCCAGCGAGGATGCATCTTTAGAGAGCAGAGAAGCATGATGGACAGGCTTCATTTCCCATGGCCTCCTGTCTCTGCCATCCATCTGTCCATCCATCAGCAGACCCTTCCCAGCACTGGGTGCCTGCCAGGGCTGGGGGCCTTACCCTGGCTCCTGCTCCCTGCACCACCCCACGGCTGGGGGGCTGTGGTCACCCTGCGTGCCTGGGTTGGCAGTGCAGGGAGGACCTGTTGAGCCGTGCCTGCTGTGTGGCTGAGCCTGGCTGCCAGACGGCACCTGTCCTTGCTGCCCCGCCACACTCCGTGATTTGTGAAGGTCAAGGACCGCTCCAGCACTTGGTGCTCCTGCTCTCTAATCATCTTCGTGGCGCCTGGCACTACTCGAGTGCTCTGCTCCCTCAAGCGGCACCACAGGGCTTCATCCTGCCTGGGGACAGCTCCTTCATGTCCCCCAAGTGGGCAGGGGGTGCTGGATGAGTGTGCAGCCCACATGGGGTGTCCTCGGTTAATGGGTGATGGTGGTGGGGCAGGCGGCTCTGCTGGCAGTCCCATGAGCTCCATAACTCAGCTCTCCCCTCTGCCAGCATCCAGCCGCCCTGGCAGCACCCCCTCACCTGCCGTGAATCCATCTTCCCCATAAAATTGTCGGAATGAGCACTTTTTATTGACTGAGCTGGCTGGGATTTATGGACTCTAACCTTCCAGCCATGGTGTGCTCTGCTACGATCACTTGGGGGACCGAGCTGGGAACCCGGCTGAGTTATGTACCCACTCCCCAGCACCACGCTGGCCCCATGCTCTGGTGGGGACAGGGGAGCCGCCAGCAGCTTCTTGCTATGCCTGGCCTGGTGTCGCAGCTGGAGCGGGGCTATGAATCCCCTCAGCCACCAGCACAGCATGGTTTGGAAAGCAGAGGTACAGCAAGTGGTGCCCACCAGCACCAATCCTGCGGGGTGGAGGGGAGCAGGGGGTGGCTGTGCCCCCCACGGCAGGGCAGTGGGCAACTGCTGTCCGTGTTTTAAAATGAAGGTTGAAAAATGGGAGAGGGAGAAAAGTGCTACAGCTGTCATCTTTTAGGGCTGGAGAAAGTGCCCCGCTGTGAGATACTAAACGCGCACAATCCGTTTAGCTTATCAAGAAGAAGATTGAGAAGGGACTTGATTAGCGTGAGTAAGTGCTATCATGGGGAGAGTACAGGGGAGCAAGGGCTCTTTAATCCAGCAGAGAGGCAGAATAAGAACTGCCGGCTGGAAAGCGAAGCCAGACAAATTCAAATGAGAAATAAGGAATAAATTTTTGGCCGCACAGGTGATTAACCACCAGAACTTGCTCCTCAGGGAAGTACTGGCTTTTCCATCTCAGCATCTGGGGCACCGATGGGCTGCTCTGGTGTGTGTGCTGCAGCCGGGGCGTGCAGAGTCTGGTGCTCCCGTGCAGTGGGCAGACATCAGTCTTTCCTCCTGGTCTTGCTGTCCTGTTCCTTGTTCCCCAAATGTATTTCGGGTCATCACGTCACTGTGGAAGGAGGGGTGTACTTGGGGGTGCACGCGCTGTCTCACTGGTGCCATTCCCACTGTGTCCCTGGCGGGACCGCAGAGCACAGCAAGTGAAGGGATGCTAATAATGGGAAAAGCAAGTGCATGGCATGAGAGCCCTGGTCGATAACTCCTAATATCTCAACGCAATGAATCCATCTGCAGTGCTGGGGTGGGGAGCGGGGGCCAGACTGCTTCCCGGGGAGCACTTGCCATGGATCGGGAGCTGACATGGGGTGAGCGGGCATGGGTTGCTCAGTGCTCTGCCTCTCCCATCTCTGCAGCTCTCGGGGGGTGAGAAGCGCCGGGAGAGCCAGCAGTCACCCCGCTTCAACTACTACGGGGCCGAGCCCGCTGCACTGGACCTCAGCGATGCCGAGCTCCCCCATGTCATTGAGATCTATGATTTCCCCTCGGATTTCCGCACCGAGGACCTGCTGCGTGTCTTCTGCAGCTATCAGTGAGTCTGCCAGCAATGGCCTGTCCCCAGCACTGGGGTCCCCTGCCTGGGCTCTGCTCTGGACCCCTGCCCACCCAGTGCTGATGCCTTGCTGAGCTTCCCTCTCTCTGGCAGGAAAAAAGGCTTTGATATTAAGTGGGTGGATGATACGCATGCACTGGGCATCTTCTCCAGCCCCATAACAGGTACTGCTCCCAGTTCGGCTGGGGATGGCTGGAGGGAAGGCATTCCTGCCTCTCCCATGGTCAGATCTGGGGCATGGGCCTGGCCCCACACACAGATGCTGCTGCTCTCTCCCCATAGCACATGATGCCCTCAGCACCAAGCACCTGATGGTGAAGACTCGCCCGCTCTCCCAGGGCACCCGTGCCTCTAAAGCCAAAGCCAGGGCGTACGCTGGTGAGTGATGCTGCCCTGTGCCATCTTGCACCATGGTGCTTCTGCTGCAGCATCTTCATCCCAATAACTGGGGAGGGATGGGGCATCCAGCATGGCTCCACAGTGCTTAAGCGCTGCAGAACTGTGCCGGCTGCCCTGTCCCTCCTGGGGTTCCCCTAGTGATGTCCCCCATCTCCACTCACCCAGACTACCTGCAGCCAGCCAAGGAGCGCCCCGAAACGTCAGCTGCCCTGGCCAGGCGGCTGGTGATCGGTGCCCTGGGGGTACGCAGCAACCAGACGCCAGCCCAGCGAGATGCGGAGAGGAGGAAGCTGCAAGAAGCCCGGGGTGAGATTTGGATGCCATGGGGGGCTGTGGTTTGGGGGGGGACCTTCCCCATGGATGCACCCTTCTCACAGGGTGCTGGATAGGAGGGGGCTGCACCAGGGTGGGCTCCAGCCACCTATGTGGGGAAGTGGGGTTGACCCTCATTTTTGTCTCTGCAGAGAGGAAGCGCCTGGAGAACAAGCAGCGGGAGGATGCCTGGGAGGGCCGGGAGTGAGTCAGGAAGCTGCACCTTAGCCCTGCTCGGAAACCCGCTGGGGTGCCCAGGCCCCTCTCTGTGGGCAGGCAGGGCACCCTGCATTTTCCAGTGGGGATGGATCCTGCACCGCATCCCAAAGCACTGGGCTGCTCCACCGAAGGGGCTGAGCAGGGTGTGCGCAGGCTGGTTGGTGCCTTGCGGATGCTGTCACCATCAGGCAGCGCTGCCTGCCCTGCCCAGGGAAGGAACCCCTGTGCTGCCTGCTGCAGCAGGAGCAGCTGGCGGGATGCGGGGAGCTCAGCAGCGAGCATGTGGGGCCATGTGGGGCGGCCCTGGCCACCTGGCAGGGCCTTGCAAGCGAGAGTTTCTGTCCTTTATTTTGCTAATAAATACCATTTATTTTATTTGCCTGGCTGGGCTGTGGCTCTCCGTGCCCCTGCGTACCGGGGGAGGGTGTGCACACTGGGGGCTGCTATGCATGGTACCCGCTGCTGTGGGGATGTTCACCCCTCCCAGGTGGTGGGTGTCCCTGACGGGTGGGTGGGGGCACAGGCAGGAGGGCTTGGGCAGGGCAGCGGGCAGGAATGTGCTGGCAGGGACCTTGTTTACTTGCGCGTAGCAGCTGTGGCCCCGAACAGCGGGGCCCTTGTCGGTGCATGGGCAGGGCTGCCTTCCTGGCCCCGTGCGGGGCTGTGATGTGGCTGTGCTGCCGGCCCTGGTGGGCTGGGGGCTTCCTGTCTTGCCCTGGGGCGGTGGCATAGGCAGGCAGCTGGGACCTGTCTTTGCCTCCTCTGCTTTGCATCGTCTCAGCACCCAAAAAACAGCCCTGTGTGCCCCAGCACTCCTGCCCAGTAGCCCCCAAACTCTCGGGGCCATGTTTTGTGGGGCTCCCTTGCAATTTGCAGCAGGTGGGAATGGGGATGGTGCTTTTGCACCACCTCTGCCAGTGGTTTGCATGTTTTTTGGTCATGGCTGCCTCACCCCAGCTTGCACTGAAGGGCTTGTGTGGCTGCCCCATGTCCCCTGGCTGGCCCCCTCAGCTTGGCAGCGGTGGAGCCGGTCACAACCCCGCGGTGGTGGCTGCCTGCCTCAGTGCCGGCAGCACTGCCAGCTGGGAGCCATCTCAGTCGCAGCTCATGGCTGCTTGCGGCTCGGCCAGTGGAAATTTCAGGGCGCGAAGCTGCTCTCAAGCGGAAAGCATCTTCCCTGCCGTCCGGCATCCCTTGAATCCCAACCATGGCAGAGTGAGCCTCTGCCAGCACGCGCCTTGCCACGGCCCCTGGCCTCGGGCCACCCCAGCGCACCACCGCTGTCCCCAGCAGCTCCTCCACGTGTGGGGACTGTCATGTGTAGGTACAACCCAGCCTGTCCTGGCTGTGCAGGGCTGAGGTGGGTGCTGGCAGCACCTCCACTCTCGGCTGGTGTCTGCTAGCAAGGTGGGGACGAAAAGGGGTGTGCAAGGAGAGGGGAGGCACTGCCCTGGTAGCCGGGTCACCAGGGGCCAGGCAATACAGAGTGTGTGTCGGTGGTGAATATTCACATTTATTTCCTTTAAAAAAAATTTGCTAGAAACCACGGGAGGAAAGAAACACAGAGAGCAAAGGCATGGTGTCCCGTGTCCACACCCTGTGCCCAGGAGCAAGGGCTTTGGTGGGGCAGAGGGGCCCCATCCCTGCTCCTGGGGCTGGGAAGCTGCCAGGGCAGCCTGGGAAAGCCCAGCATGGCGGCTGCAGCTGCAGCCGCCAGTGGGCTGGCTGCTGGCCCGTGCCACCACAGAGCTGGCTGGGCCCCTTTGCATGCACAGGGTCAGTCAGTTCAGGGCCAGGGTGCTCTGGCTGGCAGGGACTGCTGGCAGTGAGCCAAAGCCGCTTGGCACCAGCCACATGCAAGCAGCCAGGGGGCTGGTGGCCCTGGGTGGCAGAGGGGTACACCGCCTGGCCGGGGGGACATCGCTTAGACCAGGGTTGTTCCTGGTTGGGGACCAGCTTCATGGTCCTGGTGGGGAAGAGTGCAGGGGAAGGAGCAGGGGACTGTGGTGTTGCTAAGGGGGTACACCCTCTCCCATTGCACAGCACCCGTCTCCTATCACACAGCACCTTTATTGAAGACAGGACTGGTGCACGGGTGGCAGTGGCTGAGGCCTGTCCTGAGTCTGCTGGGACCGGGGGGTCAGGTAGGCAGGCTGAGGTAGTCATCCTGGGGGGGCACGGGAGCCACAGAAGTGAGGGCTGCTGCAGTACCCAGGCCCCTCTTGCAGGTCCTGCCAGTAGCACGGGGCTGGGCACCCTCAGGTGCTCCCTGGCGGCCCCGGTGATTGTCTCCATCCTCTGCGGCAGCATCAATAAATACAAAAGTCTTTGAGTCCCTGAGCTCAGTCCAGTGCTGCCGGGGTGCAGGAGCTGGGGCGTGGGAGCCAGGCTGCCCCGTGGCGCTGCCAGGAGTGTGCCGATGCTGGGGGATCATATGAGGTTGTTGGCCAGGCGCTCCTGTTGCTCCAGATCACTCACCATGTCAGCACCATAGGCATCACCTGGGGAGAGCGATGGTATGGGTGGGGAGGACACAGGACCTGTGGGACCCCAAGCCTTGCCACTTCCCCCCTCCCTGCCCCCCTCTGCTCCCAACCCTCTGTACTTGTGTGGCAGCCGTGCATCCAGATGCGCTGCCCGTCGTACTTGCACTGGCACCGCATCACATTGTTGGAGAAGTCTGACTCGGCCATCTCGTGCTTGGGGTTCACGACCACCTGGGGAGGGTGGGGGCAGGGCTCGGGGCACTGCTGCTATGCCTTGGCCAGGCAGGGCCATGGCATGCACTGTGGGGTGCAGAACAGCACTGCAATATGCAGGGTAAGGGGTGCTGGTGGTACCCATGGAGGGTGGCCCCCCCAGTGGCTTGGGGCACACCCTGCCCTTCTGTCCCTGTACCTGGAAGGTGTAGCTGCCCGGCGGCACGTCAGTGATGTCAATCCACTGGCAGTCAATGTCGTGGCGGTAGGTGTCCCAGCACCCCACACTGACACCCTGCTCCCCAAAGTTGGCACAGGCGAAGCGTCGCTGCAGCCCTGCAGGAGGGAAGGGAGGTGAGGGAGGGCATGAGCAGAGCCCCCCTGGGAAGCAGGATGGGGGGGGGGGTTGTTGGCAGCTCCGTGTCTGGCACCTACCCTCGGGGCAGTTGGTGTCCTCCAGGCAAAAGCTTGCCTTGTGCCCTTCGGCCACCTTAGAGCCATTGAGCGTCAGCAGGTCATAGTGGGTGAAGACCTCGATGCTGTGGAAGTGCCTGCGGGGACAGGGGCTGAGCAGGCGGCTGGTGCCCAGCTGGGGAGCACATGGCCAGCCCAGCCGCCCAGCCAGGAGCGGGCAGCACCCAGAGGCTCTGAGCAAATTACAGCCTTGAAGCCAAATAAAGCTGTAATGACAGTGCCAGTGCAGACGCTTCTAATTACTCTGGGCGGGCCAGCCTCTGTGGGATGGGTGCCAGTGTGCCCTGCCTGGTCCAGGGAGGGGGCAGCCCCCTGCCAGCCCCTGCCCATGGGCCACTCACCGGTGGCACTGGTGCCAGGTCCAGGCATGGCGCCCCATCCTGGGTCGGAAATCAGCTCTGCCCAGGTTGTGGATCTGGGAGGAGAAGCGGAGGAGGCGGCGGTGGCCGTAGGGCCACTGCATGTGGTCTGCGGAGCGGGAGAGGCAGCGCTCCTCGTGGGCACAGTACAGCAGCCCCAGCGGCCGGTCCTCTAGGTAGGCTGTCTCCTGCACCAGCTGGGCGTTCATCACCAGGTCTGGGGCGTCTGGCAAGGAGAGGATCGGCAGGAATGATGCAGGCGATCCCCAGACCACATAGCCCCCCCCGTTCTCTGTGCCAGGAGAAGGGGGGTGCCCCCTCCCAGCAGTACCCCATGGACTCCCGGTACTCACGGGCAGTGCAGGTGACCCCTGCTGAGAAGCGTCCCCCGCCGCTGGGGCAGTGGACGGGGCCGTGGCGCTGGCACTGCTGGAGGGCCAGCTCGGTGCCAGCACAGCGCACCCCGCTCATCACCACCCGGGCAGCATCGGGGCTGCCTGTCCAGTACCATGTCTCCTGGGCAGAGGAGGAGCACAGCGCTCAGACCAGCCCTCGCACCCCCTGCCAGCACCCACCCTGCCTCCCCTGCCAGCTGCCCTGCCCCAGCACTGCCACCAGAGCTTGTAGCCCCAGGCTGCCCTATCCCATAGCCCCCAGCCACCCCATGCCCATGCCACGTATCCTCTTGGACCCCTTGCAGCCCAGGCCCTGGGCTGGGACCCCACTCACCTGGAGGGCATGGCTGGCAAAGCCCAGCCCCAGCTGCCGGCAGACGACCATGGCCTCATTCAGCCCCCACTGCGCACCGCACACCGCGCCCCACTGCAGCCGCCCCTGCACCGGCACCAGCACCTCCACCACACCCTCCTCAGGGCTGCGGCCCCCAACCAGCCGTACCTGCAGGCAAAGCGGGGCTGAACTGGAGTGTGGGGCAACCACCAGCCCTCCCGCCCAGCTCTGCAATGGGGCAGGCAGCCCCACGCATCCAGCTGAACATCTTCCCCACCTTCCTCTCACTCCCTCCCTCCCTGCAAAACCACTTGTGCCACCAGCTTATCCTGAAGCCTCCCATCAGTGTGTTGCTCTGTGTCCCCCTATCCCTTGGGCCACCCCGGGGCTGCTCTGAGCATCCCTACCGGGCACAGAGCTTGCAGGGCAGGGGCTGTGCAATGGGACTGGGGCTCCACAGGCTCTGGGGAGGAGGCAGAGGCTCACCTGGCTCTGGAAGTCCATCTGAGGCACATGGCAGCGGACGGCGGCGTCAGCCTCGTGCCGGCACCCGCTCTGCTCTGCATCCTGGAAGCGGCACTCGCCCAGGGAGCGCTCGTGGCCGGTGCACTGCACCTTGCTCATGTGGATGGGTCCCAGGCCTGAAGCAGAGGAGGGGTCAGCATTCCCCGCTCTGTGCCAGTCCTGGAGCAGGGAGGTCCCCCACCCTCCTTCTCTTGGTTGAGGGGTTGCCTACAGGAATGGGGCTGCCCATGGCATGAGCAGCCAGGGGAGTCCCATCCTAAGCAGGCTGGCATCCCAGGATGCTCCAGCAGCAGACAGTAAACCAGGGGCTTTCCCCATCATGCCCCTCCAAGCTCAGTGATGCCTCGAGTCCTTGCCACACCACATCCCTCACCTTGGCCCATCTGCGCTCCCACCAGCGCCTGCTTTGCTGTCCCGTAGCCCAGCTGCCTGCACACAATGCTGGCTGCGGCCAGGCCCCACTGCTTGTCACACACGGTGCCCCACTGCCCGTGGCGCAGCACCTCCACCCGGCCCTCGCCAGCATGGGTGCCTGCTCGCAGCCGCACAGGGAGGACCTAGACACAGGGAGCAGCTGGTCAGTGGCCCCAGGGCATGGCCACCTACCTGCACCACAGGCACAGGTGTAAATGAGGTAGTTGGGTGCTGCCTGGCTCCAGGACCCTCTGTTGGCAGGATGGGGCATGGGGCGATGCCGGGGCTCACCTTTCCTGGGGAGGTCTTGCTCTTGCTCTTGCCTGTGCCCTTCTGAAAGGCAGGGCCGGGGAGACAGCTGACGATGGCGTGCATGCCACGGGGGCAGGCAGGCTGGTGGCGGGCTGGCGGGGCCACTTGTGTGGGGCAGCGGGCCAGGTGGGGCTCCGTGCCCTGGCACTGCACCCTGTGGACCCAGAAGCTGTTTTTCTGGCTGAGGGTCTTCAGGCTGCCAAGGGAGAGGAGCAGGGGCTGACGTCAGCTCGGGTGCTGGAGACTCTTCCCCAGCCAATGCCTGTGCTGGGTACCCACCCAGGGTGCCCCTGCCCATCCTGCCCAGGGCTGAGCCCTACCTGGAGTTGGGGTCCTTCAGCTTCATGTTCCAGAGCTTCCTGTGGGTGCACAGAGATGGGAGGTCAGGGGAGGTGTGCCAACCCTGCAGGGCTCAGGACCCCCCACCTCATCATCCCTGCCCTCCCTGCCACCCCATGGCAAGGGCTAGAGCTGAGTGGGGGGGAGGGGTCCTCCCACAGCATGGCAGGGTGAAGACAGGTCCTCTCCCCACTGGCAATTACCGTGCCAAGCCTGGCTGTGCCGTGTGCTCCAGCGGGACTGTGTGACTCTTGGCACCAGCAAGAGCTCGTTATGGGCTGTATTTATAGCCCCAGCCTGAGGTGGGGGTGGAGGGGCTGAGGGCCGCTTGCCTCTCCTCTCCTTCCACCCACGCTTTACTGGGCATGGCTGGTGACCGTCCCCACAGCTCCCTGGCTGCTGCCGAGCCCAGCTCTGCCCCTCGTCAAGGCTCCAAGAAGGAGACCCTGGCATGGCCAGGCCACACCAACACCCTGCTCTCCCACGTACGTGTGCATCCCTTCCCTGACACCCCTGGTCTCCTGCCCCCACGGCATGTCCAGCCAGGCGCCCTGCCCCATGTACCCCACAGCTGCAATGCGGCTCTCCTGCATCCCTACCGGTAGAAGCTAGTGTTGACGTGCTTCTCCCGGGGGAAGCCCAGCATCCCGCAGACCACTCGGCTGTTGTTCCTGGTCCAGCCAGCATCGCACACCTGCCTCCAGCGCCCGTTGTGCTTCACCTCCACTGCACCCTCCATCACCGGCATGCTCAGCTTGGCCCGTGCTAGGATGGGCTTGAGCCGCACCTCCTCCAGGCTCAGCCCCAGCACCTGCCACGGTGGGCACAGGGGTGGGCATGGGGGCTCCAGCACGGAGGGCAGCGTGTGCAGGATGGGGACAAGGGGAAGGGTCAAAGGGACCTGCCTCAGCCCCTCCATCCATCCTGCTGGGCACTCACCTCTCCCAGGTGACCAGAGGTGGTGGCCTGGGGGAACACACCGGGCAGGCGCTGTCCTGAGCACACCACGCCGGCATCCTCACCATGGTGACAGTCGCTGGTGCCCCAGCCATTGTGGACGCACTCTGCCAGGGAGCTCTCACTGCCCCCACACCGCACATTGTCCAGCCAGATGGGGCCTGGGGGACACACACGCAGGGCTGGGGGTCACTGTTGGGGTGGGGGGTCCCCATCTCCCTCCCCAGCACCATGGGCCCCATCCAGTGCCCCCCTCAGGCTGCCCACACTCACAGCCACCTGGGCAGGCTGCCCCAGCTGGTGCTAAGCATGCTGCCCTTGCCAGGACCCCCTGCCCCCCCATTCCCCACCTGCCCCTTACCTTCCCCTTGGCCGTAGGTGGCACTATGGGTCCAGGTGACAGCTGCGGCGTAGCCCAGCTGCCGGCAGGCGACAGTGGCCGCATGGAAGTCGAAGCCATCGTCGCAGACGGTGCCCCAGCGCCCTTGGTACAGCACCTCCAGCCGACCCTCCCCAGCTGGCCCCCGTGGCCCTGCCAGCCGCAGCTGTGCTGGGGCTGGCTCCTGCCCGCTGGGGGCCACCCGGCACAGCAGCAGCACCAGCGGGAGCAGGATGGGGATCACACCAGCCAGCATTGCCACTGTGGCTCTGGGGGTCGGATGCCTGGGGACAGCCCAACACTGAGCCCTTGGGGATTAGAGCTCCTATGCCCCAGGAGCTGGGTGATAGTGGAGGGATGCCATAGCCCCTTGCACAGCAGTGACATCCCTGTCCCTGCGCTGCGGGGGATGCAGGGGCTGGTCCCTGCCGTGCACAGCTTGCAGAGTCCCCCACCCTGGGCCTCAACCCCAGCCCCACACCCACCTGCCCCTCACCGGTGGCACCCAGCCATAGCACAGCCCCCCCCACAGGCACCCACTGCCCCACACTCAGCCCTGCCTGCCAACAGCCACGGGAACCCCCAAGAAACTACCCTGCCCCTATTGCTTCCTGCCTGCCCCATGCTTTGGGCCATGAATGGGGGCCCCACCAAACCCCTGCTTATCCCCCACCTGAACACTGTGTTGGGCACCAGCATCCCCTCCCCGTCCTGCACACAGCCTCTGTCCCCCATCACTCCACCTCTCCCCCTGCATCCCCACTTAGAGCACTAGTGGGGTGGCTGCCCCCCCCTCCATGTGCCCAGAACCCCCCTGTCCCCAGGGCCATCCCCGGCACTCACCGTGGCAGCGGGTGGCGGCGCGGGACAGGCAGCAGCGCGGGCAGGCAGTGGCGAGGGGGGGCGGTGCTGGCTCACACCGGCCTCCAGCAGCTCTCCTGCCGCCGAGC
>VZTV01057573.1:16037-29018 GCA_013400875.1 Anhinga rufa | reverse complement strand
GTGGGCCGCCCCGGGTGGGGGCCCACGCTGCCCAGCCCAGCCCCGGCCCCCCCCGCACCATGCCTGGAGCCCAGCCCTGCGCCCGGCCCTGCTCTGCCACCCTGGCCCCTGCCTCAACCACTGCCTACCCCCTCCCACAGCTTGGGGGGGGGTCCGAGCATCCCTGGGGTAGCCCCTACCTGCCGTGAGCCTGGACCCGCCCCCCCACAATGAACCCAATGTCCCCAGTCAGGTATGTCTGCTCCCCACCCCTCCCACCATGGGGCTGGACCCCAGTCAGGCAGAGCATGGGTTTTCTAGGGGTGACACCTGGGACACCCCAAAAAGACACCCCTTGCCTCTTCCCACCCCAAGCAGCAGCTCAAGCTGGGGTGCCTCAGGCTGCTGCAACAGGGCCAGGACTTGGGTGGGCACAGAGACCAGGGGAGGCTGTGAGATGGCACTGGGACCCCAGAGTAGGGTCCTCCTGGGGCTTGGGGCATCACTTGGGCCATCCATGAGCCAGGCTGGCTGTGGGAGTCTCCAGGCAAAGCCCCCCACTCCATGGGACATGGAGATGGGGGATGCCCCCCCCACCTGCCCCGGGAGCAACCTCCGGCTTGGAGTGCCATCAGTCCCCAGGGCACCCCACTTCCCACCCACCCTGCCATGCCATGCCGTGGGATGGGGATAAACAGGAAGCCCTGTGCCCTCACAGTGGCCAGGGGCCAGCCAGGAATGTGCTGGTGGCCACTGGGCTGTTTGTTTGGAGTCGCAGCAGCTGGTTCCTGCCAGGAGGAGCCAGGATCAACACTGCTGGGAATAGCCTGTGAGCTCATCGCCACGTCCCACAGGAGCCTCCGACACCCCCGGGGCGTGCAGGGGTGCCTAGCCCCAGGACCCCCTCGCAGGGCACCCTCCTCCCAGCCTGGCTGGGGACACATGCTGGAGCCTCTCCTGGGCTGGGGGTCCCTGGCCAGCCCCACCATGGGGGTCACGGAAAGCCCTGGGGAAGGGCAGGGCTGGGGCCAGCAGCGGAGCCTATGACTCACTCGTGTCTCAACGTTTTGGAGCTCAATTACTCAAGTGTGAGGCCAGGAGCACTACCACCACCACCCCCGCCCCAAGCCTCTCCAAGGCAGAAGCTGGCAGGGGTGCAGGGCAGGTGGGTGCTAGGTCCCACTCCCAGCTCTGCCTCTGCTCCTGGGAGCAGCAAGAAGAGGGCAGCGGGGGCGGGTCCAGTGGGCTCTCCTGGGACCTGCCAGCCTCAACCCGCAGCAGTGGGGGTACTGCATCCTGCTGCTCAGTGTGACCATGGCAGGCTGGAGTTGTCCCCCCTCACTGTCATCCCTCTCCAGCCCAGCCCTTGGGGCTCACTGGGTGCCAGCACCTGCAGCCGCGGGCAGCCAGCAACTGCAGTAGCTAAAAATACACTGCCAGCAGCAGGACAGCCCCGTGCGCGGGAAGCTGTGGGCAGCAGACGGGCGTGCGGGACTATTCTCAGAGGGCTGCGGGACTATTCCTGGCCGGTCAATATTGATTCAGCCAGCTCAGGTGCAACAGCTCAGCCTGGCAGCACCGTATTTAGGGCCTGGTGGGAGGTGAGGCGGGCGGCTGAATCAGGAGCATTGTCCAGGGGAGGAAGAGGGCAGGGAGAGGATGTGAGCTCTGTAATCTGCAGTGAGCGGCTCCTGGCAGCAGCCCTGGAGAGCGGCACACCACGGGGCCTGCCGCTGGCTGAGGGGTGGCCAGAAAGAGCTGCTGGGCTGCATGGAGCATCTGCCCTGCGGATAGAGGGAGAAGGCCAGAACACGTGCAGGCAGCTCCTGGCAGGAATGCAGGGGTGTGTGGGGCACTGGGGGTCAGCTGCCAGGCCTGGCTCCTGCAGGCTCTGAGGTGCTGGGCACGTGGCTGCTGTACAAACAGCCACTGAGGGCCGGGACAACAGTTTGAGGGCTCCAGGTAGCAAAGCAGGTCTCAAGCAGCTCCCTGGTTGCCTGCTTGTCCTAGGCACCTTGGGGTCGTCCAGGCCAACCCGGGGCTGGGTGGCTCCAGCCAAATAGCCCTGCATGCACCTGAGCCTGCATCAGTGAGCAGAGGAGAGGGTGAAGGGCTAGTTGTCCCCATTCACTGCTCTGGGACATGCCTGTCCCCTGGCAGCCTCCACAGGGCTGCACACCAGCCCCAGTGCAGATGGCACAGTGCAGCCCCCCATGATGGCATGTTGGGAGTTGCGTGAAGAGCTGAAAAAACACAGTGAGAGTGCTCAAGAGAGAGCCCAGGCCAGGGTTTATTTCCACAGGCGCAAGCAGGGGTTGACAAGGCTTGCCATGGCTGCCCAGTGCCAAGGAGCTACCCCAGCAAGGCTGGGCTGTGGTGGGCGGGGAGCAGCCACGTGTTCAAGGAGACGGTAGCAGCTGGGAGCACAAGGGACCCTGCCAGCCTGCACTGCCCGGCTCTCAGGGGATGCTGCTGCCCTGCGGTGCCTGGGAAGCAAGTTGGGGATGGGCAGGGCTCTGTGTGGGGTCAACACAGTTCACTATAGCCACAGACCTGCATAGGCAAAGTCGGTGTCACCACTGCCATCACAGGCGCTTGAAGTCCTCGAGGGCCACCTGGGCGGCATTGCGTCCTGCTGCTCCCATCACTCCTCCTCCTGCAAGAGAGCAGAAATGGGGAGCATCGGGCAGCTCCAGCCTCGGGAGATGAGGCCCAGGGCTGCACCAGCGGGGCTGCCCCACCTCCCTGCCCATGCGAGAGCAGAGAGGGGAGTCAACACCCTCCGCCCCGTGCTGCCCTTGCACCCCTGCCCTCCTCCAGCAGCACCCCAGGAGGGTCCCGGCTCCCAGTCCTACTCACCAGGGTGGGCTCCGCTTCCACACAGGTACAAGTTGGGAATTGGGGACCGGTAGCCCGAGTAGGATGGTGCCGGACGGGCAAAGTACAGCTGGTCCAGAGACATCCCTCCATGGAAGATGTTCTGCAAGCAGAGCTCTGTGTGAGCTGTCTGTGCCTGGCCTAGGGCTGTGTGCCCACCAGTGCTGGCACTGGAGCGATGCTCAGAGCTGAGCCCATGTGGTACACACCCCGCTGGGCAGCCCGAAGATCCTTTCCAGGTCTGGTGGCGTCAGGATGTCCCTACCGATGACAGATGCCTTGAACCCCGGGGCATAGGCTTCGATGCAGTCAAACACTAGAGAGGGATGAAGGGACTGGCGGGCAGCTTGTGGGGACGTGGTGGCCGACCCCTGAGCAGCGGGCAGCTTGTGGGGACGTAGTGGCCAACCCCTTAGCAGCTCCAGGGTGGCTCTGCCTGTGGTCAGGGACCAATGCTCCTGGTGTTACCCAGGGCCATGTATACATTACGTACCCGTGTCTGCATAGGCATTTCTGGCCTGCTCGTCCCAGGGCCGCCCGCCTGCCAGCACAGAGGGTGTGTACTGAGTGAAGAGGGACACGACGTGGCAGCCCTGTGGAGCCAGCCCTGGGTCCAGCACTGAGGGGATGCAGAGCTCGATCATGGGCCTGGAGGAGCAGGACATTAGCTGGGCAGGCAGAGGGGAACCCAGCCACCCCAAACCTCTTCCTCCAGCACCACCCACCATGGCTGTTCTGCTCCTTCCCCAGGGCACCGAGGTGTGCTGGTGCAGGCTCCTACCTGCTGGAGGGGTGCCCTTGGGTGGCCTCAGTGAAGGCCTGGTGCAGGAGGTGGGTGCCCTCACAGTTGAGATGGATGGAGCACTGGTGGTGGGGCAGGGGCTGGCTGTTGCGGGCGTTGGGGGCAGCCAGGAAGCTGGGCAGCCGATCCACAGCCACTGGGCACAGGAGGGGGGGACAGGGAAAGTGGGGTGCAGCCTCTTGCTGAGCCTGGCACCAGTGTCCCTCCAGCAGGGACAGTGGCAGAGGTGGCCCTGCCAGTACCTACCGTTGATCTTGGTGACAGGGGAGCGCGTGTCGACCTGCCGGATCCGCTGGACAAAATCCTTTGGCAGCTGCTCCTGGGGTGGGAGAGGGCGGGGCAGAGCCCAGCAGTGAGGGGGGCAGCCTGGCCAGGGGACACCAAGCCCCTGCCAGCCCCGTGCACCCCATACCTGGGGAGTGAGCTCCAGGAAAGTGATTTGGGGGGAGGCGTTGGACACCACCAGTTTGCTCCTCACCTCCGTCCCATCTTGCAGCACGATGCCCTGTGCCCTCCCGTCCCTGCCCAGCAGCACGTTGGACACCGCCTGGGTGGGCAGAGGGGACAGGACCTCACCAAGAGCATCCCCGCTGCCTGCATACCAGCCAGGCAGCTCCCTGTGCCCAGACACCCCGTACCTTCTCAGCAAAGATGTGGGCACCCCAGGCAGCCGCTGCACAGGCGATGGCTTGGGACAGGGCCCCCATCCCGCCGGCCACATAGCCCCAGGCCCCCCGCCGTCCCTCCAGCTCGCCCATCACATGGTGCAACAGCACGTACCTGTGATGGCAGGACCCCAGGTTAGCCACCAGCCAAGGGGACAGGTCTGCCCCCTGCATGGGCATGGTGAGGATGGTGCCATGGCCCCCATATATGGGACTGCACCAGCTTGTAGGATGCCAAATCAGTTACAGGGAACACCCACTGGCCAGGACTTGACCTGACCTAGGGACAGGGATGTCCAAACAGCAAAGGGGCAGTGGGGACCACTCAGAAGAGCCATATGGCAGGGCTAGGGGGCAGCCCCTTGCCCAGCCCCAAGCGCTGAGCCACCCTGGCAAGGCTGAGTGGGCAGCAGGAGGGAGAGGCAGTGGGGCAGGGCACAGGGTGCCAGGGCACTCAGAGCCAAGGGGCTGCCAGCACAGAGGATGGCATGGGGGGATGGTGCAGCCATGATC
The DNA here is from genome assembly GCA_013400875.1 of Anhinga rufa. Classification (NCBI taxonomy): domain Eukaryota; kingdom Metazoa; phylum Chordata; class Aves; order Suliformes; family Anhingidae; genus Anhinga; species Anhinga rufa. The sequence continues at coordinate 24,182 of VZTV01057573.1, read as the reverse complement.
CCGGGGGGAAGGGACCCTCACCCGCTGCCAGGGGTGTGGGGGCTGGCCATGGCTCCAATCACCGCGTCAGTAGCCAGAGTTGCCTTCAGGGGCTCCGACTCAAACCACTGATCCAGGATCTGGCCCCGGGAGAAAAGGAGTGCACCGAGCTTGGGGTGAGGGCCTGCCACAGCACTCTGGCATGCAGGCATGCAGGCAGGTGGCTGGTGGCTCTGTGCCACTGCTGCTGGCGCTCACCTTGGAGACGGGGGCTGTGAGTACCTCGTAATAGCGGGGCAGCTGCGACCCCAGCGCCAGCCCTGTGGGTGCAGAGGCAGTGTGAGACCTGCACAGCCGTGCCAGGGTCAGCTGCCTGCCCTGCTGGGTGTGGGGACAGGCACTGGGCAAGCCCACTGGACTGCCAGCCCAGCTGGAGTTCCTGAGGAGCCTGTGCCCTGGGAAGGAGCTTCACCCACTCCAGGTGCAGGTAAACACCCGTTGCTATTGGGGTCCCAAACATACCTGCCCGCAGCAGGGGCCGCAGGGCTTGCAGGGCTCTGAGCCGCTGGAGCAGGGACCCCTGCCCCAGGGCAGCTGTATCCACTGGGGGGGCATCCAGCAGTGGGTCAAGGGCTGACACTAAGCACCCCATGAATGCCTCGTACTCAGGGTAAGCCTGAAGGGGGAAAGACAGAGGGCAAGAAGGACTGCGCCATGGTGGGTGCAATGGATACCCCACCTAGGAGCATCCCTGCCACTCTGCTGGGCAGGGCAGCTCCTTGAGGACTTTGCCGTGTCAGGCACGTGCCCCCGCAGCACCTGCGCATCCTTCTGGGAGAACTGAGCAATCTGCCGCTGGGTCTTGGCCATGTCGTACCCCAGCAGGAGGGAGCGAGGGGGGCTCCTGTCCTCCAGCAGCGGGGTGAAGGAGTAGGGGTCCCGTGGAAGCACCCTCAGACCATGTTGCTACAAGACAGGGATGGCAGGACCCACCCTGCGGGGACGGCCTGGCAGCGGGCTCACCCTGCCAGTGTGCCGGGAGGTGCCGGCAGCCTGGTGAGGGATGGGTGCTGCTACCTGCAGCTCCAGCTCCGTGTAAATCTGTGGCCGCAGCAGGCTGAGCAGGTATGATGCCCGGGAAAACTTGAAACCTGGAAGATGTGGGGTGGTGGGGGGTGGCAGTGCCTGTGCCCAGGGCTGGCCAGGAGTGGGGGGACACAGGGTTACCTGGCACAATCTCCTCTGTGACAGCTGCGCCGCCCAGCACATGGCGTTTCTCCAGCACTGCCGTGCGCACCCCTGCCTGCTGCAGGTAGGCAGCCTGGGGGGAGTGCAGCATCATGCTGCCCATCCCTCCGGGTGGGATATGCCCTCATCCCCCCCTCACCAGGGAGGGCTCTGTTCCCCACAGCCCTGTGGGAACCCCCAGCCCCATGGGCCCTGCCACCAACACACTCCCTTGCCCATGGCACAGACCCTCCCTGGTCCCCCGCCATCTCCCAGTGATGGAGGCAGCAGCACCCCGCTCTTGGTACTCACTGCCACCAGACCGTTGTGCCCTGCAAGGAGAGAAGGAGGTGAGCTGAGCCCCGTGGCAGGGCGGTCCCACAGCACAGGGCCCCCTGCCATGCCTGGGACGCAGGGCTGCCACAACTACGCAAATAATGGGGTTCTGGACATGGAGATAAAGGTGACAGGGAGCATCCTCCCCCATNCCCCGCCACAATGAGCATGCTGTGGGGCTGCAATGTGCCCAGCACCACCGTGGTCCCCACCCGGCCACCCCTGCCCCGGAGGGAGGGCAGCTGGGTGTCCCCANCCCTATAGCTCTGGCCCCAACGGTGCAGGGGAGTGGGACAGAAGTGGTCAAAGTAGATGCTCCAGCTGTGCCCTGCACAAGCAGCATGTTGGGGGCTGCAACATGTGCCCAGGTGTNCAATGTGCCCAGCACCACCGTGGTCCCCACCCGGCCACCCCTGCCCCGGAGGGAGGGCAGCTGGGTGTCCCCACTGGCTCCCTGCAGCCCAGCACTGGCTCCCTCACCCCATGTTACCTGCCCCGATCACCACCGCGTCGTACTCCCGCTGCAGCCGGTCTGCAGGCCTGGCATGAGCCAGCCGCGCTCCTGGCAGCCCCGGGCACAGATGCCAGCGCAGCAGCCAGCGGGAAGGGCAGCCCATGCCCAGCCTCGCCTGGAGCCCGGCTGCCATTGCCCCACAGTGCCCGGCCATGGCTGCCCTGCACCCAGCAGCCTGGACTTTGCTTTCACAGCAGAGCTTTTCCCAAGGCTTCCAGGCATGGGGAGGGGACAGGGGGGCCAAGGCAGGCGACGCCTTGGCGCAGGGCTGGATGCTGCATCCCAGGGCTTGTGGGGAGGCTGGGCAGGACAGGGGCACATGCCAAGGACTGCCCCTCCAGCGCTGCCTGCTGCAAGGCGCTGACCCTGGCAGAGCTTTGCCAGGGACTTGCAGGGGGGCCAGAGACCAGTCCCAGCGCTGAGAAGGCAACAGGGTCGGATCCTGCCTGGTGCTCAGCAAGATGCCTGTGCCCCAGGAAGGCAATGGGCAAGCAGGTGGGGGCCTGAGAGGTGCCCCAGCCCCTGTTCTGCTCCAGGGAGGACCCAGGGGCACATCCCTGGGGTGATGGGCCAACAAGCATTGCAAGACAGGAGGAGCTTGAGCCCCCCCTGAGCAGGCAAGCCCCAAGCACAGTCCTGGGAGCAGCGGGAGAAGGGGCAGCCTGGGGGTGAACTTGGCTCCGAACCCAGTGCTGCTGCTTGGCAGGGCAAATTCCTGCCCAGCAGGATGGGGCAAAGGCCCGCCGCGGTCCAGTGCCCCCTGAACTGCTGTCCCCAGCCCCAGCAAGCAGCAGAGCCACAAGGAGCAGCAGCTGCTGGAGGTCCTCAGGGCTGGCTACCTCCCCAGCTATGCCTGGGGGATTTGCATGTGCACACAAATCCCAAACACGCCTGGGAAACACTTGAGCTGCCTCAGCTTCACCCCCTGTTCACAGCTCAGCTTGGCCCCACAGCTGACTGGTGTCTGGGAGCCCGGGTGCAGGGAAAGGGGTGCAGGATGGGCTCCACCTCCCCAGAGCCTGTCAAGCCCCCCAAGGGCCCCACACCCCGCATTTGGGGGCAAGGGGAACGGGGGGACACACCCTGGCCATTCCTCCACCTAGGTTTGGCTACACTGGTTGGTTTTCCAGCCAAAGCTGTGCAGTGATGCCAAGCCAACACTATAAATCTTGCTTTGGAAATGCAGTTTTCATCAAGGTGATTTGCCAACAACCTCTCAGCCCCACTCTCTGCCTGTCCCTGGAGCCTGCTGGGTGCCAGTGAAGCCCGTGGAGAGCGGGGAGGTGGGCAGCAGGAGCCTCGGTTGGGCTAGAGGATGGGAAGGCTGCCTGTCGCTGCCTACGGGCATGGCTGACAGCACACAGACACCGAGAAAAGCAGCCCAGGTGCTGGGAACACCCACACACCCGCTTTAATCCCAGTCCTGAGGTGGCTGGAGGCAGCTCAGAGCAGGGGGATGCGGGAGGGCTCCCAGAGGCGCCGGGCCAAATCACAGGCCTGCTGGACAACGAGCTCAGAGGGGATGATGCCCAGGTGCACGGTCAGCAGCTCGTAGCACTTCACTACCTCTGCCTGGTGGTTCTTGCTGTAGTAGCGCAGCAGCTTCCTGGGAAGGAGAAGATGGGGGGCTTGGCAGGTGCAGCGCAGCCTGGCACCCCCTTTCTAACCACCTTCCCCCTAGCAAGTCCCTGGAAAGGACACAGTGCCCATCCACTGGCAGGACCATGGAACCAGGCTGGGGAGATGGGCTGTTCCAACTCCGGTGACACCGCAGCACTGGTACCACCCTGCAGCAACGTCCTGGTGGGGACGGCATCACTCATGGGGACCCCTATGCCAGCACAGCCCCAGGCCACCGGTGCCAAACTGCAGGGCTGGGGACTACTCACCTGTAGTATTCCCCTGCCAGCATCCCGATGGGAGCAGAATCATCGGAGAGAACTGGCACCTCCATCACCTCCAGCTTGTAGCCCTGGGGAGAGATGACAGCAGAGGGCAGGAGCACGGAGGGGACCACCAAGGAGCTGGACCTGGGGGGTGCCTATAGCCCTGCTCCCCGCCCCCAGAGGGTGCTGGGGGAGAGGGGCTCAGCCCCTTCCTCACCCCACATACCAGCTCGTTCTCAAACCAGAGGAAGTAGGAGCAGCAGTAGTCACCATCCTGCAGCACGAGCGTTGTGTAGCCCTTCTGCAGGTATCGCCGGGCCAATGCAATCAGGGACCAGACCTGGGGGACAAGGGGTACCTGAAACCTGAGCAGAAAATCCTCCAACCGTCACCCCCTCCTGTGGTCCCCATCCAAGCCCCAGCCTCATTAGCAGTACCTTCCTCTTGATAAAGGTGGCCAGGGGGCCCTTGCCCAGCTCCGAGCTGGACTTCTCTGTCACACTGAGTGATGGTGCCATCATCTGCCCGGCCGTGCGGTCCACATAGATAAAGTGTACCAGGCCAGGAAAGTCCTCCAGGTATGTGGGATGGGTTAAGGGTGTCCAACAACTTTGGTGCTTTTCCAGGACAGCCCCTGAGCCTTGGGGAAACTACCTTCACCCACCATACTCCTCCCCTTGAGCCCAGTGCTGGGAGGACAGGGTCCCACTCCCATCTCTGCTACCCCCCGGGGACCCTTCCTTGCCAGGCTGGGCTCCCAGCCGCAAGGACGGGTATGACACCATGGTGATATTGCGCCTGCTCTTCACCAGCAGAAAGTCCCGCCAGTCCAGCAGCTTCTCCCTGCCAAGAAGAGGCACAGTGAGAGGCTGGGACCTGGCACAGCCAGCTGTGGGGCAATCCCCGAGCTACCCCAGGGATGCCTGCTGCCCCCATGGACTCACCTCATCAGCTTCTGGGCACGGTCCCGCAGCCCCTGGGACAGGCTGTGGCCAGCAGAGGCCAGGAAGAGCTGGCGGTACAAGGAGCAGAGCTGCCGCTTCACGTTGGCCACTGCCTGCAGCAGCCTGAGCCAGGAGACATGCATGGTGCAGATTTTGGCCCCTGAAACCCCAGCACCACAGGGACAGCTGCACCACCACCCAGGCTGGGAAAGGTCCCCGCCTGTCCTGGAGGCTTTCCCTGGCTACCCCGTACTCACTCCAGGGAGCTCCCAGGCTCGCTCCGGGAAAATATCTTGTTCTTGAAATCCACCCAGGTGTTCTGCAACTGGAGAGAGACAGGGCTCAGCATCAGGCTGCAGGGACAGCACAGCAGGGTCCTTGTGTCCCCACTCCCACCTGGATGTCCTGCCCACTCAGCTTCTTCACAAACTTGTCCATGCGCTGCCGCAGCTCGGCCAGGAATGGGTAGGAGCGTGGGGCTCCTGCCTCCGGCCCCTCTTCCAGCTTCCTCTCCAGCACCAAGAAACCATCCAGCAGCTGGTACAAGGTGAAGGCCACCTGAGTCGTGGGGCCCTGCCAGGGAGGGGAGAGGTGGCTCAGCCAGGACCCAGCCCACCATTGCTTCCCTCACCTTAGAGACAGCTCACCTTGGTCAGGAGGACAAGGGAGATGCCAGGCCAGAGTGGGAGGCAGTGCATGGTGTGCGGCAGCAAGGGGCAGTAACCTTCACGCAGGTTGGCATCCAGGAAGATCCTTCTGGGGTTTGAAGCTTCAGGGACCAGAGGCCCCAAGGTCTGGAGCAAGTCTTCTGCCATCTGAACACAGAGAGGGGATGCTCAGCCCCCTGGGGGGACAAGACAGCCCACACCGACCCAGGATGCTCTGGAGGGACACAGCAATGCCCTGAAAGCTGCAATCGGGCACAACTGAACTGAGGGAGCTGGAGGGGCCACGCAGCAAAATATCAGCAGTGAGGGAAGTGCCCAGGGACCTCAAAAGAGCAGCAGATAGAGAGGAAGCTGCTTTCAAAAACACAGGTTGTAAACACTTTGCACCAAGGCCAGCACTTGCTTTCAGAGTGCATGTGAGGCTCTGCAGCATCCGGCAGGGAAGCAGCCCAGAAAGTCCAGAGGCAGCAGAGGGAGACACCAGACTGCTCTGAGGCAGCCCTGGCCCCTCCATGCTGACAGCTTGAGAAAGGGAGACGGTAAGCAACGCCCCAGGGAGGGTGGTCAGAGCCCTCACAGGGTTACATACAACACGGGAACGTGGGGTGCATCCCCAGCCCTAGAGGCTGGGACACCCACAGCCGCAGCACAGCAAGGGATGAGTGATGAGGACCAAAGACCGCGAGAGCACCAGGACAGGCTGGGGAGGCGCGGAGCTGGGAGGGACTGCAGGACCCCTTGCTCACCTGGACATCTGCAGCATCTTCCTCCCCGGTGCCCAGGATCTCAGTGCCCTCTGACCAGCTCTCACTGCCTGCAGAAAGCATTGCAGATTGCCCTCCCTGCCAGCTCCCCACTCAGCCCCAGAGCCTCCGTGAGGCTGGGGGGTGCGGGGCAGGGCTGCTGCCCAGCTGGGCACTTACCCGTGCTGTGCCTGCCTGGTGAGGGCTTGGGTGTGTAGTAGACATCAGGCATGGAGAGATCATCTGTGTCCTGTCGGTGAGTACGGCTGGGTCAGAGACAACAGTGATGCAGGCAGCCCAGCCAGCGACCCACCCTGCAGCTCCTGATCCCAGGGACTCACCTGGTCATCCGAGTCCTTCTCCTCAGCTCCATGGGAGCCAGGGCCACTCACAGGGATGCTCTCGCTTCTCTTGGGTCCCTGGGGGAGCACCTTTCCTGCCACAGGCTTCTGGAAAAAGGGGAAAAAACCAAAGCCCTGGCTGCCAAAGCATCACCCCACGGGTGCACCCCAACCTGCTGCCCTCCACACCCTGCTCTGGAGCACCTGGGGGTTGAGTTCCTCCTCGGCGCTCTGGCTGGGGTACAGGTCCTGCACCAGGAGGATGAGGACGAGCAGGTCGGCGGGGCGGATGGAGCTGGCATTGCGGCTGCAGGACAGAGAAGGGAAGGGTCAGCCAGGAGGGCGAGCAGCTGCCCTGGGGAGGGTGGTGGGGCCGGGACCGGGTGCACCTGGAGTAGAAGGCCAGCAGCTTGGTGTGAACCAGGAGGAAGGCATGGCCCACCTCGTCCCCGCCGCGCTCAGGGCTGGTGTTGATGTACTGCACCACCTGCCGCTCCAGGAACTCGATGCACTGCTCACACAGCTGAGGGTGGATCAGCCGCTCCACAGCCTGGGGAGCAGGCGGGGGGAAGGCTGCTGAGCGCCCCCAGTCCCAGCCACGCAGCCTCAGGGGCAGGTCTGAGCCTCCATTGCTCCAGGAGCTGTCCCAAAGCTCCCAGCCCAGAGCCCTTCCCTGCATCCCAGGACTCCATGCAGTCTCACACCCTTGGGATGCCCCGAAGGTGAGGGACATCCCAGGGCACAGTACCTCCACCACAAAGCTCTGGTCCTCCTCCCGCAGGTGGCTGTAGGTCTCCAGCAGGCCCCGCAACAGGCTCCAGACACGCTCCCGCTGCTCTGAATCGGCTGGCCGCAACCTGCAACGGCCGCAGAGCATGAGCTGGGAGCTGTCACCTCACCGGGGGAACAGGCACCCCCAAACCCAGCTGCAGCCCAGCAGGCAGGGGGTCCCGCTGCAAGGGGGGGGTCCCAGCTTGGAGAAACCCACTCCCACCCCCCCAGGACTGCATGAAGGCACCGCTCGGCGGCTGCCCCGGCACCCCTGCGTGCCAGCCCGTGCCGGCCAGCCGTGCCCACTCACTCCTTGCGGATGAGGTGCGAGTCGAGCGTGACGAGGCCGCAGTGAGCCTCCACCAAGCGCCGCAGCACGAACAGCGTCCGGCGCAGGTCGTCCTCGCTCTCCGTCCCGTCGCCGTTCACTGCGATGTACAGGCAGTCGCCGAACTGCAACCGGTAGCGGGGTCAGGTGGGGCCAGCCGGGGTGCCCCGTCCCCAGCCCCGGTCCTACCATGTGCAGGACGTGGAGGTGCTGCCCGTGCTCGGTGGCGAAGCAGGTGTAGGTGTCAGCGAGCTTCTCCAGCACCGCAGCGCAGGAGATGATGAGGGGGGCGAAGAGAGTGTTGAGGCTGTCCTCCAGCGCCGGGCCCTGGGGCACACACCCCCCGGTCAGCACCGCGCCCCCCGCACCGCACCGCACCGCACCGCACCGCGCCGCGCCCCCCGCGCC
>VZTV01057573.1:0-15903 GCA_013400875.1 Anhinga rufa | reverse complement strand
TTACACCTCCAGTAGCACCTCGGCATGTCCCGACTGCTCCTGCCCGCGACACCGCCCCTCTCCCGGGCAGGACGCACTCGCGGCCCGGCCGCCGCCGCTCCCCGTCCCGGGGGCACCGGGGCTCCCCGCCCGTCCCGCCTCCCGCCGCTCCCCGCCGGGCCGTATAACTTAATCATCAACACTTCCGCCCGGGGCCGGACCCGGCGCCCCTTCTCCCGTCCCGCCCGTCCCGCCCGTCCCGTCCCGTCCCGTCCCGCAGCATCTCCGCGCCGGGCCCGGCCGGGCTGGCGGCAGCAGAGGGAGCTGCTTCCATGCGCTTGCTGCACCGGCGGCACTGCCCACGCCCCCCGTCGCCGAGCGAAGGGGTACCCGGCTGCTGGAGGGGTCACCCTGAGGGACAGCGGGACCGGGGGCCGGGGAGGGCGCCCATCCCGGGCTATACCAGGGCTCAGCCCCACAGGCCCTCCCCAGCAGACGGTGGGCACCGGATCCCGGGTGCTTCTCGCAGTTTGCAGGCGCATCGTGGCAGGCCCTGCAAATTTGCCATCGCACCGCTCCATCGGGACGGTGGCCAGGGCCAAGCGGACCTCTGTGGTCGCAGGGCGGGAGAAGGTGCCAAGCCGGAGGGTGTCCAGAGTGCGAGGACGAGGGCACAGCGCGGTGCCTGCCCGATGTGGCCCTGCTGCAAGGCTGTGCGGGCTGCCGAGGAGACAGCTTGTCTTGGGGAGCAGGCGGGGGCAGGAGCAGGGCCGGTGGGTCCGTTCTGGGCCGCAGGCTATCGGTACCGGCAGGCCAGCGCGTTCACGTTCTTCACCACGTAGAAGCTCATGGTCAGCGGGGGGATGACCAGGGTACGGCCGGCCCGCAGCGGACGAGGCTTTAGCTCGGGGAGGGTCCCGTCATCCACCATGGCCAGTGGCTGTCCGTTGAGCTGGACTGACCTGCAGGACCAGGGGAGGGTCAGGGCAGTGGCATCGAGGACAGGGTGGTGGAGGCAGCCCCAGGCACCAGCATGGCACTTACTTGGAGTGGAGCCCATCCTTGCCGTAGGGCTGCAGCAGGTACTGGTGGACGATCTTATCCCGCAGTGTCCCCGCCAGCTTGATTTTCTTCCGGGAGCGATGCAGGTTGATGATGTAAAGGGTGATGGACCCCCGGACGTAGTTGTGGCTGCAAAGGGGAGAACGGGAGCTGAGGGGCACATTGGCACGTGCCCCAGGAGCATCACCTCCAAGAAGAGGTTTGGGGGTCTCTGCAAGAACTGGACTCATGCAGCCATCCAGAGGGGACACCACTGTCCTGGCTGCCCCTCCACAGGGAGATGCCACCCGCCCATCACAAAGCCCGGCTCTGCAATAACACCTTCCCATTATCCCCCTTTCCTCCTTGGCCAGGGGTGGCATGGCTTCAGGGGGTGCTGCGCCAGGGTCTGGAGCAGGGGTGGCAGTCCCAGGGCAGCCCCCCAGGGCCTTGCAAGGAGGTGGCTGAGAATGGAGGGGAGCTCTGTGCATGAATGGCGTCTGCCCCCGCTGCCCCGGGCATCTAACTGACAGGTCCAGACATTGATCCTCTGTCCCTGCCTAATCAGGCAGCCCCAAACAAAGGCTATAAAGCACTTTGCACCTGTCAGTTACTGGACAAGGTTTCCTACCGAGCTGGAGGCATGTTGAAAGCATCTGGACTGTGTAAAGAAACAGCCTCTCCTCCTCCACAATAGCAACTTGTGTCTGCAGAGGAGGTGGCTGCCCCGCCCTCTCGCTGGGGTGATTTCAAAGACCTTATCAGCGAAACAATAACCAGGACGGGCTCCCTGGCAGCGTGGCCCAGCGGGTAACCCGACCGACCAGAGGCCCCTTGTATGAAATCCACTCCCTTGATCTCTGCTGCTGGGGCTGCCCGACAGCCACCGCACTGGCCCTGGATGGCCCCGTTCCCAGGCGCAGGCTTGCCGTGACTTTCATCGGAGGCATTGCCGTTCCCGTGCGCTCCCTCCACTGCTGCAGCAGCCAGAGCAGCACCTGAGTGCGTCCCCTGGGAAGCCAACCTGCCTTGCTGGAGCCAAACTGGAGCAGGGCTCCTGCCCCAGCATGTCCTTGATGGTACCCATCTCTTGGGGGTCCCACTTATACCACCCCTGCATCCCCCAGCCTCGCTCGCTCTGCTTACTTGTGGTAGCTGGTGCAGTGGGCGTAAATGCGGAGCTTGTCGCGAATGACTCTGCCAGGCCGGGGTTTCCTCTGGAGCCCGGCCACGTGGATTGCCAGGACCTTGGGGCCGATGAGGCGCTTGTAGAGCAGGGACAGCCAGTAGTCCTGGGGGGCAGAGGGGACAGTCAGCAGCACAACAGTCCCCCCGACTCACAGGGGAGCGGGCAGGGGAGGCTGGCTTCCCTGCTTACAGCCTAGCAAAATTTTGGCTGTTGGGATGTTGTGTGCCAGATGTCTGCCTTGGGGTGAGGTTATTTTGTGCAGTCCAAGCCAAAATGGCATCGCTTTTTCCAGGAAAGTGATTAAGGGAAGAATACTTTGCTCTGCCTGCACTGAGAGACACTGATACCCTCTGAAGGAGCTTGGCTTTTGGCTGGGCTGCAGAATGTGGGGAGCAGTGTGGATGCGCACATAGCCATGCCACAGACCTGTGCACCACCAGCTCCAGCTGAGGTATGCGGGACGGTGATGTCTCTGGAGCAGGCTGGTTGCCTTCCACCCCACTCTGTACATGGGGCTGGAGCACACCAGAGCTCTCCTGTGCTTTCCAGCTCTGTTCATGGCACGCTGGCTTTAGTGACTGCTGAGGGTGCTCCATTTCCTGGAGGTATTTCTCCCATTTTAAAGCCTCCTGTGGAGTTAAGCACCCATGAACATAGTGCGGGGAAGCCAAGTGCTCAAGAAGTAGGAAACGTTCAGCCCCTGCACACATGCGTTAATGATGCAGCCTTTAATTACGTCACCACATACTACTTTTTCCCGCAGGGCACAGCCTCGCTCGGCACACAGGATGGGCCCCAAGCCCAGGGAAGGGAGGCAAGGCTGTGTGGTGATGGAGGCCGCTGCCGGCAGGGCCCCCCCTCATCCGCTGCAGAAGCTGGGAGGTGTGCGGTAAATGAAGCAGGGTTGTGGGAAGGCAAAGGGCAGTCTCAGGCGCTCGCCGGCTATTCTGCAGGATGGAGCTCTGGCCCCGCTGCTGCTCCGGGCACCCTGGGTGATGCCAGGGAGATGGAGCCTCTCATGCTGCTTCTCGGTGCTGCCTGTGGGTGTGCTGGGCACCGCCTGGGTGCTGGGGCACCTTTCTACACATGAGCACTCTGGATAAACATCCTCTGTTCAACCCAGACTGGCTGCCCCAGAGGGACCATGTGCCCCAAGGCAACTGGGATGATCCCCCAACCTGTTGGCAATGTTGGACACCCAGCAGTGATGGTCACGCTGGCACTAGGGACTGCTCTGCCTGGCAGCACCTGACCTGCACAGTGAGGAGGACCCACAGCTGATGTGGAAGGAGCATGGATCAAGCACCCTGTAGATCTGCGCACTGTCTGGGGAGGCACGAGGATGGCCCTGTGTGGTCAGGATAGTTCCAGGAAGGGGTCTGCCACCCGAGACGGGCATGGAAGGGGGGAATGGGGTCTCCAGGACCTCAGGCTAGAGGGCAGGATGGGCAGGTGGAAGTGCAGATGCCTCACGCAGGTACAGGTATCCATCCTGTGGGTGGGACACCCTCACACAACCCCTGATTAACATGCATTTTGGATGAAGGAGCCAGCAGATGAAACACAGCAATGCTGCAGCAGCAGCTGGCATGAGGTGAACACCCACTGGCCAAACTGGACTGCCTGTCCGCATCCTCTCTCCAGCCCAGTTCAGCAGAAACTGACCAGTTCCAGCAGTGCTGGGCTGGCCTGGCAAAGGGAGATCCAAACCTACTTCCCACTTTCTGGGTAAGCTTTCACCACAGTGCTGGAGGAAAAGCCGCCTCCTGCTCTCACTGCTCCCAGCCCAAACCACGGGGCTTTGTGCCACACCAGGCTGCTAAATGCTTCCCCTGCAAATTGCGGGCCCTGGAGGAGACATGAGGGTGAAGGGAAAGGCTTGTGCACCCCAACGAGGCGCAGCCCACAACGCTGAAGCTCTCAGGGAGGATGCACTGCAGTTGCTCAATACCGCAGATGTGTGCTGTCCCTGTGGTGCGTGCCACTGTCCCTGTCCCTGCTGGCTGGCAGTGCTGCCCCACACCCTGGGGATGTCCCCGCCAGCACCGTGCCGCAGGGGCTGTGCCAGCTTTCCCCTGCCGTGGGAAGCTGTGCCAGCCCATCCAGCTCGGTCTCACGGCACATGGAAGAAGCAGTGCCCAGCACACTGCTGGCTCCCCAGCGAGCCACGCTGATTAGCAGCTGTCATTAGATGAGTAATTACTTGAGTTTACGGTGAGGCCAAAGGTGACTGCAGATTGCAGTGTTTCGTCCCACAGTCGTGAATTAAAAATCAATGAATTCAGTACTCTGAGCTACCTGTCAGCTCAGGCTCTTAGGTCTTTCTAGCATCCTCCTTGGGGTTTCTTGCCTCCTCTCTGTATTTCCACTGATGAGATGCTGCTTTCACCCACAAGTTATGGGAGAGATAGAGGCCAGAGACTTTGTGGCCGCCCTCAAAATTTCCATATGGTCTCAAGAGCTGTGTTGCAGGGGGCTTACAATGGCCTTGTCGTGATGGGGAGCTGGCACCAGCAGCTCCAGCCTCTGGCTGAGTACCCACCCCTCCGGGCAGGGTGGTCCCTGGGGATTTGCTGCTTCCACACTGGTGTCCCTCTGCTCTCAAGGCTCAGCAGCAGCAAGGTTTGTAATGTGGGTGTGCAGGAAGATGCCCAGCCCCACAACCTGCCCCGGTTGCTGCCAAATCTCTCCTCTCAGCATACACTGTTCCCAAGGGTGCTCTGACAAACCCTGCTCCCCTGCAGAGCTGGGGGACGCTGAGCCCCGGGCTCCTGCCACGGCAGCTCACAGGCAGAGTTGTGCTATTCAGTGGCAGTGAGGGTGCAGCATCTCCCAGGCTGGGCACGAGGAGAGGTGCTTATCTTTCTGGGAAGCACTGGCCACATTTTGTGAGCTTCTGATCCAGATAAAGGTAAACAGCTTTTCTGAGAAAAAAATGTGCAGATGCCACAAGATGGGTAAGGCAGTCAGCAGCGATGCAGGGTGAGCTGTTCTGCAAAGCACGAGATGACCATGGCTGAGCATAAAGCATTTCAGCGCAGGCAATCACCCCAGGGCAGTGTGGGGATTGACCTGTCCCTCCAGCATCTGCAAGAGGCAAGAGGAGATCAACAATTTTACCTTGCTTTACTGGCAAGACTGGGTCCAAAGTCTCCATTTTGAGAAGGATGTGGAAATACCAAAGAGAGTTCAAAGGAGGGCCAGAAAAACGACCCAGGGCTGGAAAAGGAGTCGTCAGTGCTGGTCTCGAGGCACTCAGGCTCTTCAGCTTACTTCAGGGAAGCACTGAAGACAGCTGCAGCTTTTCGCATCATCACAAGCCCACTTGTGGCGGGGGCCAAAATCATGTTACTTACAATAAATTACCAGGAGCTGGTGACACTGAGCATTTGGATGATGAATTACACACACACCTACCACAACGGTATCAAACCCACCGGGTGTGGGCACTTCCCCCAGCTGGGCTGGTGCTCTGGGGCTGCTCCTACCACTCACATGAGTGCACCCCAGTTAAAATCACAATGGGGCTACTGGGCACCTGCAGCTACTGGCTCCTGTTCAAATGGTGACCAGCTTGGGAAGCAGTTGCTCTTGAAACCCAGCTTGGCTGCAACTGGGGTGGCTTTTCCACCAATCGGTGACCTCTCCCCAGACCCCTGGCAATGGCTTGCACCCTCTCCCATTTGGCAAACCCTGTGCAAGCATGGCCCCCAGGCTGGCAGTGCCCATATTAGTGCTGCTATTAGTCCCCTGGGAACTGAGGGAGCTTTCTTGCTTCAATTACTTTGCAGACTCATTAAGTGGTGCTGCCACTGCAGCCCTCGGAGCTGCAGGCAAAGAGCACCTGAAGGCAGAGCCATCCTGTGCCTCAGGAGGTCTCCTGGCTGGGACCCCTGATTTATGGGCAGGAAGGGCGCTTGTCTCAAATGAACTGATGTGCAGAGCTCAGGCCAGCCACATCTTCTGAGCACCGTGGGGCCAGTGAAAACCCACGAGCTTTCCACTAGATGGGGAAAGCCCAGAGGGTCCCACTTGATCTTTTTGCACATTTTAATTCCTTGCAGGAGCTTTTAGAGGCTTCAGCTTTTGGAAACAAGGCTGATTAGGCAGACCTTCAGACAGACCTATTAACCAGACTCTCCTGTCTCCAGAGCCATTAGGAAGAATGCAGGAGCTCTCTCCTAGAGGCAGCAAAACAGCTTTACAGCCTGCCTGAGTTTGTTCAACTCCATGTTCACCACATGTGAGAATATGTTGCCATAACCAGAAAATGAGTAACAAAGCCATAGCCCTTCGGCCTCCCAGAAAAGGTGGCCAAATGAGCAGGCTGCCGACCCTGCGGTGCACAGCCTCCTCCGGCTGGGGCTGCCAGGCTCTGTGTCCCCATGTCACCAGCAGCATCAGCTGGCTGCTGCCCCTCACCTCCCCTTCCTCTTGCTTCTTCCCTCTTCTGAAGCTGCCCAAGCTCTTCCTCCATCCCTCAGGCATGCTCGAGTTTCAACAGCCTGTTATAGATTGCTCCATTCCTGCACCTTCATCTGCATTTCTCCACAGTCCAGGCAAGCCATATGAAGATAAAGGCTGGCTGGTCTGCCTTCCCGTACACCATGGGACAGAGAGCTTCACTCTTTTATCCCTTTGTTGAGCCTGATGGCTCATTTCTGGCAAAAACATCTTCCAGAAAAGTAGTGATTGTGGTTGTGAGGGCTTGGAGGGATAGAGAAGTTGCCACTTCCCAGGGAGTCTGTTCCAGCAGTTAAACATCCGCACTGTTAACAATCCCACTCCTTATTTTCAGCTTGAATTTGTCTGGCTTCAGCTTCCAATCAGTGGTTCTTGTTCTTTCTTTTTCCACTAGATTAAAGAGATCCTCAGCATCCAAAGTTTTCTCCCTACGGAGGTCTGTACATCCTGTTCAAGCCATCGCTGGTTGTTCCTTCAGCAAGGCTGTACTGATGCCGCTTTTAACATTATCGCTCAGTTTTATGTGCTTCTTGGACTGCGGGAGTTTGAGGCTTTCTCACCCAAATCATGTGCAAGGTCCTGTGACAAGAAGAGAAGGGCAGAGTATCTCCCCAAAGGGAAAATTTGCTGAAGTCAAAATGATCAGCTCTGGAAGGGAGCACTAATGCTGTCCTCATGAGCTTGCATGCACCCATCCTCAGGGACGTGAGCGGTTTGCCATTTTGCGTGCGTGCTCTCCTTGTGTGGAGGTCCTGAAGAGCTGAGGACTTGGTGAGCTGTCTGCTACAACATTTGCTGCCGTACTGGGGGAATTTGTGGGCGTGCCCTGTGTACCATGGGGGACACTCCAGAGAGGGTCTATGGATGGGGAACAGTGCTCCTCCTAGCCTCAAACCAGGGGGCTTCAGGTGGACCGGGCTGCCAGAAGCCAACGGCATTGGCAGAGGGGGGCAGACCCTTACTTTGATCCAGGCACTTGCACCTGTGAAAGGATTGATCAGTGCTGCCCAATTCCTTTCTTGCTTAGGCTCAGTCCCTACAGGTGCCCACCCAGCAGTCCCCTGAAGCTGCTGATGTCTCTCCCTAGGCGTCTGTTGCTTTCACTCTGCTGATCCTCTTCCTTCCTGCTCTAACGGCTGCAAACGCCTCATCTCACACCACTCTTTCCTGCATTGCCTTCTGCCTTCACATCTTCCTGGCAGCTTTCTCTGCCAGCAAGCAGTCTACGGCTGAAGCATGACATGAGGGGCTGCCAGTCCCGCACCCCAGTGCCCTGAAGCTGAGGGAGAGGAGAGGGGGCAGGCAGGGTGAGGGAGGGCAATGGGACATTACCCAGCGCAGGAGCAGCTCTGTAGAGCAGAACAGTTGCTGCTGTGGATATGTTGTGCACCCTGTGTGCTTATGGGGGCTTATGGCAGGCTGGCTCCTGGTTAGGAAAAGGAAACCAGGTCACATTTTGCAATGGCTCTGCAATGAGTCCCAAAGCGCAGCACGTGGGGACAGACAGAAGGGTCATTCCCGATCCCAAATAACCTGCTAACATGTGTGCACCCATGGGCTCATCCACTGGTGCCAGCAGCACTGCAAGCTCTGTGTTTGGGCTGAGCATCAGCCATTTGCCCTGCAGCCTGGGATCTCCCGTAGCTGTGCCAGCAGCACAACCTGCTAACCCTCTGATGAGCATCACGTCTTCCCAGCCTTCAAGCTGCTGCAGCCCCTCTCCCTTATCTCTGTCTTTTCTGCTCTTTTTCTCCATCCTGGAGAAAGGCCAAACACTGACATTAAGGCAAAATTCCTGGTGTGGGAGCAGCAGTCACAGGAATTGCTGCCAGGCACCAGTGGCACTGAGGGAACAGCCTGCCCGCGCACTGAGAAAGTGGCGTACGGGAAGTGGCCTCTGCCTACTGCTGCCCTTCGCAAGCTGGCCTCCAGCCAGTGGCCTCCACCTTCCCAGGGAGCTGAGCAGATGGAGAAACAGCCAAACCTCTCTTTTGTCATCACCTCTCCCTAACAGGGTCCAGGCGATAGAGGCTGCAGGAAGGGAGCGGAGCTGCCAGATTAGAAGGTTTGGAAACCAAATATGACTTTGCTGTTTTCTGTTCTTCTGCTGCCTTTCACCATAATGTTACTTCCCTCTGCTCCACTGGTGAGCAACAACCCACCCTGGAAGGGGGCTTGCTACCCCACCTGCTCCACAGCCCCCAGTGGCTCTGTCACCAAGGTGGGCAGGGCTGACACTAGCATGGTGCCGCCGGGAGACACGGGCAATGGCTGTGTCCATCCTTCCAAGTACCAACTGCTGCTGCCAGTCCCAGCTGGAGCATGTCTGCCCCAGTCTCCGGTGCAGGAGGAGCAGCCTGGCTCCAGGTCTGCACATGTCCCACAGCTCCAGTGGGTGGGTGCCAGAGCTGTTAGCCGCAGCATGGCTTTGATGCCTTTGAGACTCCAAGCATATGTACTTCAGAGATGTTTTTTATGGTTCACTAAGAGGGAAAGGCCCCTTAACCCACTGTAACAGCAAGCAGAGTTTAGGCGCTTTAAATCCATCTCCTTGTTCGCAGATAAACGAGCCTCAGAGCAGACTTAGAACTCCTTGGAGGCTGAATGCAGGAAGGGTGCAGAGAGCAGAGGATGCCACAGACCTCAAGACATGGTATGATCATGGCTGAAAGGACAAGGCAGTGGAAGGGATGCCCTGCTCAGACCTGCTTCAGGCGCTCATGCTGAGGCTGGCTGGGAGATTTCTGCAGGGCACCGTTTCCACTCTGCCCTTCAGCAGGCTGTTCTCTGGCTTGACATCTTCTGGGGGAGCCTTTCCCCCATACACACCTGAAGTGCCGTGGATTTCATCCCTCCCTCCCCTGGCCAGAGCGAATGTCCTGTACAGACACTTCTCCTGCCTGTCCCTGTCTGAGGACAGATGCCTGTCTCACTTCTCCCGCCTGTTCCCCGTCTGCAGGCATCGCTCCCACTAGAGCCAGTGCTCCAGTGTGCGGGGCAGATGGGGGTGCCAGACGCCTGCGTGGCAGATTTATGGTCGTCAGGAACAGTTTCCGTGTGTGTGCGAGCTCCGTTGGACCTGCTCCCTCTCCCCACCCTTTGTCGCTCCCAGGCTTGGGACCATGCCTCTGCCTCTGCCTGCGCAGCGCAAGGCGCATTGCAGCCCGACCTGACCGCCCTCTCCCTGACAGTGACCCCCAAAGCCGAGGGTCCCTGCTGGGGGGAATAGCAGCCACAGTCCTACCCCTGGCAGCTCGGCTGGCTGCGTGTGCGTAGTGCAGTGACTCAGTGCTGGGCGTGCAGATGGGCCGGCGCAGTAGCGAGGCTGAATTCCCTCAGCCCCGCAGCCAGCTGGCCGGGCTTGGCAGTGGGAGCTCAAGCACTTATGGAAAAGGGCTCTATCTATGCTTCCCCCTACAGATGTCAGGTCTCATCTTCACCTCTGGACACTGCCCAGCCCAGCAGCTGGGCAGCCACCGGGCAAGTGGATGGCAGGGTGGGGATGGGTGCAGGTGGGCGAGGACCTTGCAGCCCTGGCCTGGGGAGGGCCCCCTCCCGCACAGTGCAGGGGCGGTAGAGGCACCGTTCAGGCAGACGGCTGGGACCTCCAGCTGCAATTAGCAGTGCCTCCAGCCAAGCCAGCTCAGCTAATGAGCGCACCGGGGAGTGCGTACGTGCGGCAGGCGGGAGCATGGCTGGGGGACCTGCTCCCACCCCTGGCACCTGGTGCAACACTTTGCCGGCGGGCCCTGTGCCTCTGTGCACCCAGAGATAGGGGGGTCCAACCCGTGCCCCTCTGGGGAGGTGCTCAGGATGGGTGAGGCAGGCACCATTGGTACCGAATTGCCAGTGCAGCCCAAGGGCACAGTTCACACCATGGCTCTGCCCTAGGAACCCCAAGGGATGCTGGAGATGGCCGCAGCCTGGCACCAAATTCGTCTACACCAGGACTTTTGTGAAAGCCTGGGTAAGAAGGGAACAGATTGCTAAGGACAGACGTGATATGAGCCCAGGGTCCTCCCTCCTCCAGGACAGACAGTAACTTTCCCATTGGGTTCCTCAGTGTCTTTGCACTAAAGCAAAGGAGGTGAAAAATCACCTGCAGCGTCCAAGCATCCGACCACAGCACCTTCAGGCACAGACCTCCATACTGCTGTGATGCATTCTCAAGGACGCCATCAATTCATAGGCAATATCATACTGTCTTCTACTACCACAGCTGAGCAGGCAGCCCCTGCCATCGCTTCACCCTGTGATCCCTCTGGGCCTTTCTCGTGCTGCGTATGACACTCACACACAGAAGGGAAGTTTTAGCATCTACTTAACCCAGGAGAACCAAGTATCTTACCATCTACAGTCTTTAGGAGAAGGCCCAAGAGGAACCACAGTTATCAGGAGATGGAAGTCTGGATTTTAGCTTTGGCTTTTCCATGGGGCTTGTGTTGCTCTGGCCCTGCCTAGAAATATGCCCAAGTTTTTCCACGCATAGGTATAACCTTACAGCACTGTGCATTAAGGGAGCAGAAATCACTGTCAAGGATGGGTAGAAAGAAAGCAATGCCATGTGGAAGAGCATGCAGCAAGGTCTTTAACGTGCTCTAACAATCTGAAGAGAAAGCTCACACCTACCTGGGGGGCTTTCCACTGAAATAAATGTACTGCATCCCTCTGGGCTGTTTCAGAGCAACTTTAAGGAAAGAGAGATGGAGTATGTATACTGCGTGCCTGAAATGAGCCTAGAGCTACTAAATGCCAGAGCAGCATTCCAAAGGCACTGCCCTGTGAAGGGTGAATATCAGTGCTGCTCCTGCCCTCCTTTTCTCCCCTCCTCACTCCCACACACATGTACAGATGGGTTGAGATGCAAGCAGCAGACTGACGGACCTGTGAGAGGCTTTATTTGAAGGGCTTCTCAAGCACAAGCCCTGATTATTATACAGCTGGCTGCCCCAATCACTCAGGAAGAAAAAGCACTCCAATGATACATGAAGAAGTTATCTCAAAAATAACAAGGCATTAGAACACTGAGATCAGTTACATTAAGGTTGGCAGGAGCATTTCTATTCCCCAGCCTGATCACCCCTGTGCCCAGGCCAGGGAACCTCATGACACCCAGTTTCTCCTGTTTTGGTCCCCATTAGTCCAGCAAGAGAAACTTGTTTCCTTGGATCTGCACCTGGAAGGAGGGTCAGAGAGATAGCCTGGCCCCCCACTCCGCAGCACTCGTCCCTTGCACAGGATGTTGATGGCACCACCTCTGAGAAGAGGGTGGACGGGCAACTCTGGCAGCCAGGATGGGCACCCAGATCTGCTCTCTCATGGTTAAAGGACTGGGATGGAGGCACAAATGCCCCTCACAAGATGCCCCAGAAGCCACAAGGTGCTACTTAACTCATGAGACAGCTGTGTGTGGAAAGCCCAGCAGAAGAGACATGAGCATCTCCCTAATTTCTCCATGAACCTGCAGTGCCCCTCAGCCACGCTGCTGCTGCCTGAGACCATTTTTGAGGAGCCAGGCCACATTGCACTGGCAAAGCCACCACAGCACAAAGCCAGGGATGGACTAGCTTAAACCTCCACTGTCAAGCATTCACTGCATCCTTGCCTGCAAGCAGCTATTCCCATGTGCTCTTGCATTTCCCACTGAAATGGCCAGAGTTTACATTTGTTTTCAAGCCAAGGCTAACCCTCAGAAAATGCAGAGCAGGCCCCAACAGGCTGCCTGGGTTTGCCACCCAACGCCTGCACCCAGAGAGCAGCCGTGCTCTCTGCCCACCAATGCACCGGTACCCCTCGCTAGCTCACAGCATGGCCCATGACAGCAGCTAGCATCCTGCTATACATAGAGCAGTGCAGTGATTTTCCTGCTCCTACCTCAAGGGCTGCAGGCCCAGGGGAGAGGCAGAAAGAAACGTGGTGATTTAGAAGCTGAGACTCCCACAGTGGTGCCCACCAAGCGACCCCTGTTATCTGCATTCCCTGATCCCTAAACATGGCACTCACACCACCTTTTACGAGCTTCCTTATGCCATTCACTGTAACGTGCCCTAACAGAGACAGTACTAACATGAGCAAGATCAGTGCATCCAAGAGGCCCAGCTGAAGGACAGGGAGGAGGGCTCCCATGGCAGTAGCAGAGTGCTTGTATGGCGATGGATTACAAATCACTTGGTTTTATACGGGAAGCTCTTCAGCACAAGGATGGAGGGCTGTATTTGCATTGCCACACCATCCCTGAACCATGCAGGAAACTCCCCCTGGACCGTGCAGCTCACCAGCACCTAAGGACAACGCTGTAAAAGGCTCAGCTTCAGCTCAGCATCCCAAAACACACCATCCTTTTATCTGACAAGCAGGGATCAGCACTGTCAGGGGAGGAGGAGGAGGTGCAAAGGCTGCTATGGGGAGTGCAGCCCTGGCTCCTGGCTCTGTGAGGAGCTGCCAGCCGGAGCTGCAATTGATGCTGCGGTGGTGCAGCCCTTCTCTCAGCAGGCAGCTGCCCCACGCCCAGCCTGTGTGTGGAAACCTTTGTGTTGTGGCAGCTAATAAGCAGATTGTATTTCACAGCCCCATGGCCCTGTGCAGGTATGGCCAGCAGCTTCCAGCTCCCTGATAGCTCCCACAGGAAGAGCTGCCCCACAGAGCAGGTTATGATCTGGTCTCACTGGGCTTTTTGGTGTTTGCAGCTTTTAAACCCTCTGTTGGTTTGCACCTGCCCACGGCTCTTCTAAAGCACAGGCATGGAGGGAACAGGACTGGAGAAGAAACCACTGGAGTTTGTGCAGGAACATGGCAGTGGGATGTTGGGAAATAGATAAACACTGAAACACGTGGGAGAGCAAGGAAACAGCCACAAGGGGGGTGGCATCTAACTTACAGGGAGAGGTATCTTTAAAACAACAGCAAAATCAATTTAAAAGACCTCCATTGTGTTTAACAGCCTGGGGTTTATTCCTCAAACTCCTTCCCCAGCTTTAATCCCGCTCCTAACTGCATGCCTGCTCCAGCTGCTCCAGCGGCCTGCCCCCGCTGTGCCGGGAGAGCTGGCCATGGGCGACCTGATGTCCCTGCTGTGCCAGGAGAGCTGGTCTGCACCCATCCAGCCAGGAGCAACCCAGGGGGGCCCTGGGGAGGGGGGGATGTGTCTTGGCCAGGGGAATTGGCTCTTCAGAGGAAATCCATCAAGTGCTTGCCCCAGGCTCAGTTTAATCTCAAACAGAGTTCAAAGCCCCCCAGGTTCCCCCAGCCCGGGGCCCCAGAGCTGGCAGGTAGCTTGCGCTTGCCAGAGGGGTGTGTGCAGGAGCAGCCCAGGGTGCTCCAGGAGATACCCGGAGCAGCACAGGCAGGGGACTGTGCTGTCCTGCTCACTGGTTTGCTCACCGGAGCTACCCACCAGGCCATGCTGGGGGGCCAAGCACAGACCCTGTGTTGCAGACACCTCCTGCATCCTCCCCTGACCCACAGGGATGCTCTCATGGGGATGCTGTTTTCACCAGCTGAGTAGGTAGAGCTGACCGAGACGCTGCTCCCTCAGCCTCTGCCCTGCTGCAGCTGCCCCCTGAGATCCCAGTGCAGTATCAAAGGCAGGTTTGCAGCAGCAGGGTTGTACATCTCTCCGACGCAGATCCCTGGCCCCCCTGCAGTGTCTGCCAGGTCATGGACCCAAAAGTCCTATCCAGGGGAGATGCAGAGCACCCACCTGCTCTGCATGGCTCTCCACTTACAAGACAGGGTATTTACTAGCCCCCCACCCCCACCCCAACAGACGAAAAGGAAACCTGCTACTTTTAACAGGGTTTTTCATACAGTTTCTTTATCAGCACCATGTGTGCTGGGAGTCTTCCCTTGCCCAGGTGTTTCTGAAGAGAGAGGGGTGCACTGGTGAGAACTGCTGCTCCCTGTGAAGCTGAGAATGCCCTTCAAATGCCCTTCACCTCGGTTTCTAGAGATCTGAAGTCGGGTGCTGAGACCCCAGCCTGGCTTCCCCTGGGCCAGCTCACGACTACATATCCGGCTGCCTACCCTGTGCCATACGTGGTCCTGCCACATACCTCCCTCCCTCTGACTCTGCAGTCTGTGCTGGTACCCCTTGGCAGCATCAGCCTCTCTCCCATGCTACCGACCCTGGGCGCTAGATGAAGTTTCAGCTAGAGAGGTAACACTCTCCCATCTGCCTCCAACATGTTGCATTTCACATGAACTAACATCTCCTATTAATACCTCAAGAAACAGATCTGGAAAAATTAATTTTCAAGCTGAGTTTGGACAGGCCACAAGGAAAGAAACCTCCCCACAAATGAGCAGGGAGAAGCCAGTGCCAGTGTGACGCTCCCAGGCAGACCTACCGGCAAGGGGTTGAAGTTCTGGTCCACCAGGTGGTTGTGGCCGTGGTCGAGGAAGGAGTGCCGCACCACCACGTCGATGCCCTGGCTGGCCAGCAAACCCAGTGTGTTCAGCCACCTGGGGATGGAGGGAGCAGAGTCAGGCCACCGCAGGGGGCCTGGCATCACAGCTGCCCTCCAGCACATGGCATCGCTCTTGTGCACCCGACCTGGCGCCTGCTCCCAGTGTCTGAGCCAAAACCTTCAAATGGTTTTGTGAGCTGGGTATCAACCAGCTCCCACCATCCCCACCCCGGCACACCTGCACACCTCTGCACCTGCTGCAGCCACTTCTGCCCTAACTGTGCTCGGCTTGCATATCCTGACACCATGCCCGAGCCCCTGCGTGGATGCCAGCTTCGCAGCCCTGTGCCCAAAGCCTGGGGTGTCCCCCCAGCTTGCCAGCACCCTGCGCCTGCCATATCAGCAGGTGGGACCAGACCATTGCACCAGCCTGTCTCCTCACACCCCCTGGGCAAAGTCTTCAACGCTCACAGCCTGCCACAGCCCCGACACCCCGGGCACATCCCCACGCCTCCCCCCAGAGCCTGGATAATCTTCCTCCATCTTTCACGATCACAGCTGGCTCTGAAAATTTGAACTGGGGCTTTGCAGCAGGATGCCCATGCCACGTGGCTGTGCCAGTAGACAAGCCCCAGGAGCCAGGAGTGGTTGTGGCTTCAAAGGAGAGAAATTGGTTTCCAGATGTATTGGGTTTGCATGGCAAGGTTTTGGTAGCAGGGGGGCTGCGGGGGGGCTGCAGGGTTGACTTCTGTGAGATTCTGCCAGAAGCTTCCCCTATGTCCAATAGTGCCGATGCCAGGCGACTCCAAGACAGACCCACTGCTG
>VZTV01057572.1:1114-14211 GCA_013400875.1 Anhinga rufa | reverse complement strand
ACAGTTTAATTTTCTGAGAAGAAACCTTTGAAATTCACAACATCTAGAAGTCTTTCAAAAAGACACATTTTTTAATATTAAAAAAAATATTAAGGATATAATAATGGCAAAAATTGTGATTATCCTATGCTGCTTTACATGTACGCTCATCATTTCAAGGTGCAATCATACCATTTTCATCAAAACTTTAATACAGTTTAAAAAATGCAGTGTGCGGTGAACATACAAATTTACCAAATGAAAATGTGTATGTATTAACCTACCTATTTCCAGTTTAAAATATTGAAAAATGAAGGTAAACAATATTAAAAGAAGCAAGTCAAACAACTGACTGAAATTAATACAGCTAGTGCAATGGCAGAAGAACTTGGTGTGGGTTTTTCTGGGTCAATGCAGAAGAGTACATTCAGCATCACCAGATGTTCTACCCTGTCTGCAATGACATATTCTGACATACTACAAAGGGTCCAGGTATCCTCAAAGTCACACAGTTCCTGAGTGAGAAGACTCCTATAGCCAGCTCTCATTTTCTGCCCTTTCAACCGCAGCATTTTTTTTCTCAGCTTTTCCATCGCTTGTTTCTTCTAAAACTACTACTAAACTTGACAGAGTTGTGAGAGGATCAACCAGCTTGACAAGAGGTATGTCAACCTTTCTCTCTTGAAAGACACGGTTCTGAATTGTCATAGCTAACATAGAGTCTATGCCCAATGATGAAAGTGGTGTATTCATGGTTAGTTCATCTGGGTTCAATCCAGTGAGGTCACTCACCACTGACATGATATAGTCATCAGATTTTGTTAAGGCAGTATCCTGGGCTTGTATTTGAGTTTCCTCAGAGGTTTCAAGCTTGTTCTTGAATTCCTCTGACATAAGTGATTTGAAGCGACTTTTCAGCAACGCAATCTGAGAAAAAACATGATTAAATAACATTTGAAAATTTAATTTGGCGATGGCTTGCTGTGGGTTATTCATCATTAAGCTCCTCCTGAGATACTCATGAATTTCATGCACTTGCAGAATGTCTATGCCCTTGGATCCTAGAATGTTCTGAATATGCTTTTGTTTTAACAGTATACCAAGGTTCAAAGCACCCCAGTTAATGGATTGGCCTGAAAGACCACGGTTCCTCCTGTAGAGGCAGAAGACATCCAAGAAAGAGTTTGCAGCTGCATAGTTTGCCTGAGTGGAATTTCCCAGAAAGGAAGCAATAGAGGAGTAGCACACAAAGTAGTCAAGCTCCTGGCCTCTGGTAGCCCAATGAAGATTTAGGGTCCCTGCTACTTTTGGGCTCAGCACTTTCTGAAAGTCAGCCAATTTCAGAACTTCAAGACGGCCATCCTGTAAAACAACAGCACTTTGAAATACACCTTTGACTGGACTCCCTGCAAAGATTTTCGCAATGGACTGGAAAGCTTTCTCAACATCACTGGTTGAAGTAACGTCACACTGCACAAACTCCATTTTGCACCCTTCATACTGGTGCTGCAAAGCATACATCTCTTCTTGCTTCTCACTGCTTGGAATTTTCCTGGAGAGTACTGCAATACACCCTCCTCCATTCTCGGCTATGAATTTCACCGTTTCAAAGCCAAGTCCAGTGAGTCCCCCAACTACTACGTAAACAGCATTCTGCTTAAACAACTTCTTCTGGGATTCATACAATGGTATATCTGAAAGCATGTTGATGTCCTTCTGCCTTCTCAGTACAACAAGTGGGACAGATTTGCAGGTAAAATAGGACATCACAGAGTTCATTCTTTCAAAGTTCTCAGTCTGCTGAAAAACAGACCCTGACAGCTGTCTAAACTGTTTCATATCCATGGAACTGATCCACGCATGCACAGTCTTTTGCAGTTCCTTTAGAGACGCTTTCTGGAAAATGCTGGTAAGTGTAAGGATATGAAAGCTGATATTTTCATTATCAATTCCACTGACATTCTGGATACATTCAGACTGTCGAGTGCCACACAATATCACCACATCTTTAAGAAAGTTCATGTGGTCCAGATCCAACCAAGACAGCCTGTTTACTGGAGGAAGAACAACCAGGGCATTGCATAAGCTTATATCCTGGAAATTATCAGGAGTGGACCTTGCAAGTACTGTTCTCCAACCCATCTCTTCTGCTGCCACAGAAAGAACTTGGCACAAAACTGATGATGGCTCTGTAGAAACAATACCCAATGTTCTGCCATGTTTCTCATTGTGTAACCTCTGATTTAAGATTTTCCATGCAATGATAAAGTATGACAGACAAGGGACATTCTGGAAGCATGGGAATTTCTTCACATTGAAACAAACTGTTCCTGGAATCTGAACTCTGGATGATGCAGCAGCTGGATAACATGAAACCACATGGTCTCCCACTTTAACTTGCTTCACACCAATGCCTGTTGCTGTTACTGTGCCACTGAAATCAAGAGCTATAAGTCTGTGTTTGTCTACTGCTTGTGAATTCCAATACAGGGTATTACCAAAGTTACGACTAGAAACACTAATGGGAAAATAATCTTCTGAGTGGAGACATATTTTATCCACTTGAATTTCAACACTCTGTTTGTCAAGCTGAATAGCCATGCTGGTGGATAATTCGGCAAACAAGTCTTTTGCTGCGTACGGATCAGAAGTGTACAAAGTGAATGTTTCTGACTTCTGGAGACATCTTATGGGTTGGCTGTAATCTGCATCTACAAAAGGTGTGCGTCTGATTTCAGCCACGTAAATTCTTCCTTGGCTGATGCAAACTTCTGGATAGTCCACACCTTTGTATTTGACAAGAACATCTGCTAGCACTGAGATGTCCAGGGAACTGGAAGAGCTGAGGTCAATCATCTGAAATGTGATTTCTGGAACTTCAACGACACAAGTTCTGGTCATACCATGCAATGCAAACCCACAGTAAATGTGGTCTACACTTCCTTCTGTTGTTCTATAGGTGATAACTCTGACTGAACAGTGGGATGTTTTCTCTCTTAATGCCACAATAACTTGGCGATAAGCTTCACAACACTTTGCCAATTGGTCTACCACTTTGCTTGGGAAATCTTCATTTAACTTTTGAATTCCCCACAGGAAGAGAATGTCATCATAATCCTCAACCTCTGCTCTCATTTTATTCTGTGTGTTGCCTTCCAAGAGGGCTTCCCAGTCCTCATACATAACATATCTTGAATCAGGATGCAAATATTTTTTGAGCTGTTCAGCTATCCCAAATTTGTCAGCAAACACTAAGACTCTGGGCATAGCCCCCAGATATCCAGTCATCTGTGGAGGAGAGACTTCTTTCCACTTGTTTTCAAACATTAACTCATTGTCTCTGGAAGATGCTTGCTTCATGAAAGTGATGGCAACACGCTTGAGTTCAGCCAGAACAGAGCCACGTTTGTCCATAAAGCATCCACAGACCTCTACGCAGTTCCCAATGGATTTGCTTGTTCTCATATATATCATCATTTCTTCCTCCAATGGCCGGAGCACCACCAGGCTGCCTATCCCTGAAGGAAAGCCTACTCTGGAATGGAACATCCTTGAGGTGATGACAGTGGTCATCTGCAGAAAACAGTCGAGCAGCACTGGATGGATACAGTAGTTGTACATCTCTCTGACAGTCTCCTTGTTCACCTTTATGCTTGCTATAGCTTCCTTTAGTTCCTGGCAATAATGCACATCACTGAGCTGCCTGAATATGGAGCCATACTGAAAGCCAACCCGAGACAGTGTTTCATAAACTTCCTCTCTGCTAACCACTGACCTGCATCTTTGATAGACATCTTGGAAGGAGATGGTGCTTTCTTCCACTGCAGCTTCAGGCCCCTTTGTAATTTGTCCTGCAGCGTAAACTGCATTGGAGGAAGAGAGTATCTTAAAGGCTGTCACTGCTTTTTGTGGGCTCAGCTTGATGCTCAAGACTTGGGAAATCTGTGTGAGAACACAAGGTGCGGAAAAACTGATACTCATCTGGCAAGCACTCAGAGGCACTTTAGGTCTTGAGCTGCTCATCACAGAGGCCAGAGCAAGCTCTGCATAGAAAGCACCAGGGACTAAAGCCACGCCATTGTTCTTATGCTCATATAAGTACGATGTCATGGTCTGAGACAACAGGCAGCCAAACTCCGTGTTGTCACTGTTTATGCCATAAATCAAAGGATGACTGGAGCTGATGCCTCTTTGGTTTGCTTGTCGATGGATATCCAGACAGCCCATGAGTTTTTTGCGATTAAATTGATACCGCGGAATGGCCACTGGAACACTTTGATACCCATTATAAAGGTGCTGCCAGTTGGGATTGTATCCCAGTTCAAACAGATTTCCTACCAGGGTGAAGAGTGTCTGATACTCTGCATCAGTTTGCAAAGAAGAGAACACCTTTGTGCCTTTTCCTAGAGTTTCCTTTATGTTTTGCTGCAATGCTTGGTGAGGACTTATTTCCACAAACATCACATTTTCCCTGTCTCTAGCTGCAGTCTTGATGGCTTGAGTAAAAGCAACAGGCTTACGAGTATGCTGGGCCCAGAATTTGCCCTGAGCAAAGTCCTCTTCAGAAGCAGCCACCCCCGTCAGCGTTGAAATCACTTCAATTTCCCCCTTCTGTTTCTCTAAAAGCTGTATGTTCTCTTCCAACTCCCCAAGTATCACATCCATGCTAGGGCTGTGGTATGCAGCTGGGACATTTAAAACATGAAGAAAGATGTTTCTCTGGCTGAAAGCTTGAGCTAAATCTCTCTGGACAGCATCCACAGAGTCCGAGTTCCCAGACAAGGTGCAGGAAACTGGGCTGTTGAAAGCTGCAATGCACACCTTTCCTGAGTAGTGATGCAGTCGTTCAGCAATCTCTTGAACAGGGATGTTTCCAACCACCAACATTTTGCCGCTGGCAGTCTTTGCCTGCAGCCTGCTCCGGTGATAAATCACTTTGACTGCATCTGCCAGGGAAAGGTACCCAGCAAAATGCGCAGCGCCAACTTCCCCTACTGAATGGCCAACCACAGCGACTGGCTTAATGCCCCAGTATTTCAGCAGGGAAGCCAAGGCAACCTGCAGGGTAAAAAGCAAGGGCTGGGAAAGCTCTGGATTCAATAAATCCTTTGGGCTATGACCTTTTGCTGGCAGGAGGCTGATGGGAGCATGTTTCTGAAAAAGTGCTTCTATTTCCTTACACTTGTCTCTGAACACTGGCTCTGAGCTCAACAGTGCCTCACTGAACTCCTTCAGCTTTACGCCATTGCCACAGAACACAAACACCAGCTGCGGTTCCACCTTTGACATGACAAGTTCAGTGCTTGCTGCCAACATAACCTCTTGCTGCAAGTGATGGAGAGAATTTGTGACAAATGCTTTTCGGTACCTGTAGTTGGCATGGCTTCTTCTGCAGGCAGATGTATAGGCCAGGCTTGGGAGAGTTATGGAGTTTCTTGTGCTCAGCTGGTCAGCTGTATCAGCCATTGTCATCTGAAGGGACTTTCTTGATGCTGCCGACAGCAGAACTAATTCAAGGGGCCTCTTAAAGGAAGGAGGAGGCTCTAGCTGCTTAACTTGCCTGACTACAATGTGAGCATTGGTTCCTCCAAATCCAAAGCAGTTGATGCCAGCTACTCTTCCATACTCACTGGATTCTTCCCAGGGCTCTACAGTTGTGGGAATTGCAAGGTTTAATTTCTCTGTATCGATGCTGCTTATTTCCTTTGAGTAATGCAAGGATGGAACAATCTTTCCATGATGCATCATCAGAAGCACTTTGATTAACCCTGCTGCTCCAGCAGCTGATTCGGTGTGGCCAATATTTCCTTTCACCGAACCAATTTTCAGAATGGAAACTTGTGAAGACCTGTTTTTACAAATTACATTCCCTAGGCTTTCAGCTTCAATAGGATCTCCAGCAACAGTCCCTGTACCGTGTGCTTCAACGTACTGCAAAACTGAGGGATCAACACGAGTTCCGTAAATGCTGCGCAGTAACTTCTCTTGCTCTATTTGAGATGGTCTTGTGATTGGAGTTATGGACCTACCATTCTGATTTACTCCACTGACATTTATAACACCCCAGATCTTGCTGTAGTCTTCCTTTGCCTGTTTCATAAAAAGGTAAAATTATCTTTAATAATCTCATGCTTTCTCTGGATAAGGAAAAAAAACCCCAAAACAACAACATCAAGAACAGAGTATAATACTAACTTTTAAATGCTGATCCCTTTCCCATGCTAAGGGAAAGTACATAAATGCTTCATGCTTAATAAATGCTTTATTAATCTTGAGCTTGAATTGGAAACTCTTTTCTGGCAAAGTAATTATTAGAGCTGAAGACACAAAATTCAGGTAAGAAACCAGTCTTATTATACGCTGCTTCACAAGCAATCTTACCTTTTTCAGTGGTTTAAGGAAAACAACACCACAGCCTTCTCCCCTTCCATAGCCGTCTGCCTTTTTGGAGAAGGGTTTGCTTATTCCGTCTGGAGAGATCATTTTTGCTTTACTGAGAGATACAAAGGTGCCGGGATCTATTATGCAGTTGACTCCACCACAGATTGCTGCCTCACAATCTCCTGGAGTAAAATAGAAACATACTCATGTTGAGATATCCAGGATGATAGACAGAAGCAGCAGCAATCATAATTTCTTTGTCCAGCATCTCTTCAGTCCCATTACCTGATTTAATTGCTTGCAAGGCGTAGTGCAGAGCAAAGAGAAAAGATGAACATGCAGTGTCAATAGCCAGTGATGGTCCAGTCAGATTAAATGTGAACGAGATCCTGTTAGCAGCAATGCTCATTGCTGCTCCAGTACCATCATAATGATTTATTTCACTCACTGATGTGCTTGCTATGATTTCATAGTCTCGATTCATAAGACCTGTAAAAATATCAAATACATGTCATGTTAACCCAAACAAACAAAAGGGATGCACAGCTCTAAACCTGATGCATGTTTTGGTTTTCTGTTTTAATAGTAAACTACATGACATCAGTGCTCCTATGGTGAAACTTTGCTTCAACGCAAATCAAAGGAAAAACTCCCAGCAATTTCCCCTGGACCCAATTCACACAAACCTACCTAACACTTGAAACTTCTACCTGCACAGTAAATGACAGGCCTTTCCTAATGGCTTAGCTCATTGTATGACACAGGTAAGCTCTCTGTAGCCTGCTCAGATTCCTGTATCTCAGTTCGAGTGTCGTCATTTTAGTTTAGCTACGGGAATATATATTACGAAGTTACGATGAGGATAGGTGGGATATAAATGTACAAGACATTAGCTTCAGTTCCTCAGATGTACTAAGTTAAAGGTCACAGAGCAGTGGCACAGGCTGCCCAGAGAGGCTGTGGAGTCTCCTTCCCTGGAGACATTCAAACCCCGCCTGGACGCGGTCCTGTGCCCCCTGCTCTAGGTGTGCCTGCTCACGCAGGGGGGTTGGACAAGATGGTTTCTGGAGGTCCCTTCCAACCCCTGCCATTCTGTGACTCTGTGACAGCAGACGCTACATCCAATGCATTTTATTTATCTTTGGTTTACTCACTGTGACCCGGTAAGACAGAAATAGAAAAGAAGAACAGGGCCTGTGAGAGGAGTTATGTCCTCTTGCTGAGGACACATATGCCTGAAATACAGTGGATCCTCAGGTCCACAGGCATGTGTGGAAAATGCAGTACATGTATTCAGAGAGCAAGGAATAGTTTCCGCTGTGAAAGAAAAGCATATTTCAGACTAAATGTTCATCTAAAGAGTTTGTCCCTGTAGTTACACCAGCCAACTATCCCAGAAAAGTCCTCTTAGCAGAGGCACAAATTACACCAGCAAAAATGTGCTGTTATTCTAGGTTCTTGACAAAGCAAGCAGTTGGACAAGTGCACCTTGGTAGCACACTAATATCTACATGAGGATTTCTGCTGGTTTAAAAGGATCTTAACCCCTACCACACCTTAACCAATGTTATACTGGGAAACAGTGTACTGGAAAAAAGTGTAGGCCTGGCTTGAGAGTATCATTCATGGGAAGGGTTGGGCTGGGGAGGCAGTTTAACTGTTTCCTTCTTCAACTTCAATGCCTGAAGACACTAAGAGGAGCACCTAAAATAGACACATGAATTGAATTATATAATGAACTTCTAGAGTAGCCTAGTAAACCCTAGCAAAAAAAACTGGTAGTGCCATAGCACAGTAACCTTAAGTTCTCCAGAGCTAGATACATATGCAAAGTTTATGAAGGAGTGCTCCAATCTTTGTAAGGTTCAAACAGACATTTTCACCATGAAATGTTCATCTTACCAATAAAAACACCTATTCTGGTGCCACTGACAGCTTCTACAGGGACTCCTGCATCCTCCAGGGCTTTGTAGGTGCATTCTATCAGTAACTTCTGTTGTGGATCCATGCGTTCAGCTTCCAGATCATTAATCCCAAACAGGTGGTTGTCAAATGAATTAAATCTAAAATACAGAGACCAGAAAATGGTTCATTATATAAAGAATATGCATTTACTTCTAGACTCAAAGTACATGGTCTTTTGCAATTTCATGAAAAGCAAAGCAGTAAGTGGGCACAGTTCCCATTTATGAAATTCAGAAGAAAATGTTTATAGGCCAAGGATGGTTTATGTCCCACCATAAAATATGTATTTTTATCAATGATTCTGCATTTCAGATTATGAGCCCACTCCTAGAATATTTTTTTTCACATGGTTATCCCACTAGTACCAAAAGGACTCCTCAGATTATGAAAATTTGCAGAATGAGACTCCCTCTGCTCTAATGTGATCTTAGCCAACAGGTTTTAAACAAATATTCTCTTCTAAATTATTTTAAAGAAATATGAGCCAATAGCTTTACAATTTAAAACCAGTAAGTAGAGGATCAGCTCAGATGCTTCCAAGAGATGCCTATACTTCTCTAATAATAAATTCAAAATGGTTTATGTGTGTCTGTGTGTGTGTGTTTATCTTTAAAAACATCTTCAAAGTAGGCCCACATTTACAAAAGACCAAGCCCAGGCTTGATCTTCTATCTCAAGATCAGATTTGCATGACCTTCTATAATTTCTTGATTTCAGTGGAGAATTTAATATCTAGCATGGGACTAATTGCTGAAGTAATTCTGGGTCCTATGATTCAATCCTGCTAAGTATTATTTTCAGGAGGCAATAAAATTGCTTCTGTGCATGTGAACTTCTCGTTTGAATAAGGACAGCCTGAGGATTTAAGGTGAATGTGGACTTAAAATAAAGGATGCTTATATTGATCTTAGGGTAATTTGCTATTCTTCACATTAGTCATAGGCCCCATACAGCTGTACCCATATCTCTGGGCTAATTTGACATGAGACGTGAGGACACAACTGAAGGGATGCATACTGTAGTTTGCTCCCCCAAGATTTCTCTTTACACTAGTATCTTTACCTGATACTTATACATACATAATCCCTCAGTATTATGGAGGAGTGACTCAGAATAAAGAAAAAGTTTCTTTTTTTTAAGACATGACAGTATGAGCCCAGAGAAAAGCAAGATTATTATGAAATTATGAATAGTTCAGGTTTACAAGCAAGCATAACACTCAAATTAAGCATAAGATCCCCTTCTTGACTATCTAGCAAAACCAAACTTCCATACTTTGTCTCTAAACTGTCACACCTGCACGTGAATTAGAGCTACTTGTTGCCACAAGCACAGATTATGTCCTGAGGGCCAGCAAAGCTGGCTAACCTTCAGGCTGAAACTGGAGGACATTTACCAGGCAGTTCTTACAGCTCAATGTCCATACTCTGCCACCTTCCGCCACAGTCCATAGTACTACAGAGAGTTAGAATTATTTGGCAGGCTGGAGCCAACCTCAGATCCAGTATATAACCCCCTCATGCATACTGCATGTGTACTACTCTATACCCAAAATGCAGACACCCCCATCGCATGACAGGTGACATCTCAACACATGGTGGGTACGTACATACATGTTTGATTATGTAATCAAAGGTCATTTGTGTTGCCAGCCATGTGAATACATGCTTAACACTGCCTGCAACTAAATTTGCTCATTGATGTCACACACCAGGAATTCCTGCAGTTTGACAACTGTGTGTTTATCATGTGAGATAAAAGAAAGATGCTTCCTAGGTCCCATTTATAAGCTCTCCCTGTGCCTTGCACCCTCTGAAAGGCTGGACACGTTAGTCTACGTACAAAAAAAATAGGTGGCACCACATAGTAACAAACTCACTCATGGAGAAGAGCAGCTCGCGTTGTACATGTTTTTCCTGGCTTGTTATCATCTGGATCATACCAATCTTTGGCATTAAACCTCTCGGGGGGGATTTCTACTGTGCAGTTTTTGCCTTCCTCCAGGACTTTCCAGAAATTGTCAATTCCATCACCTGTTGTACAAAGGTTTTAAAGTAGATTAAATTATGTGCTCCCCCTCCCCATGTCCAGTCATCTCTGGATATTAGCTCTTTGAAGACAGACTGAGCTTACAAACACCAGGAAAAAGCCAGAGACATTATCCTTTGTCCCGAACACTAGAAGGGCACCTAAAGCAAACATAGAAGTATGTGTATATTCAATGCTGACAGTGCCCAACACCTCACTACTGGATTGTGAGGGACCCTGTCCTTACTGGTTGAGATCCAGAGCTCTAGCTCCAGGTGCTGAGGATGTGTCTAGGCCCTCTTCTTAGCCCTGAAACTAACATGGCAACCACACAGTGGCCCACATTTCTCCTCCTCTCAGCTTCCACTTCTCCCAACATCCATAGTGGCTGCACCCACACTCACTCTGGAAACAGTCCCTTACAGGTGCTCACCTGTGGCACACCCAAGCACTGACCAGGAGAGCTCTAACTGATGTGGGCCAGCGCCAGGCTGGGGACTCTGCTAGTAGTCAGTAGCAGTGACTGCATTCCCACCTAAGCCCTCCCCTGGTTACTCCATCATCATAGACACAGCCTCAGACACTAGCCAGACATGGGGTGGTTTAACAGCTCCCATCACGCAGCAGTTCTTTTGAGACAAGTTCAGAAACACAGTTCCAAGCATGCACAGTGCAGGATCAGGACATGTGTTCACTTACTGCACGGTGAGGTAGTTAAGAACAACATTTCTGAAGAGAGTCCCTTTACTGGCATGTCTGGACCAAGAAATGGCCTGCACCAAATTAGTATTTAATGCTTTGGCAAGAGACTGCTGCTATGTATTTACTAGCATGTTACTAGATTCAGGATGACTCAAGTTTGCTCATGGTTAGCTATGGGCCACCTAGTTATCACTGTACCAGATATACCTGTTGAATCTTGGACAAAGTGAAGCCAGGAACTGAAATGTGGTGAGGGCAAGAAAGAAAACTAGGAAAGGAAGAGACTAGCATGGTCACCTTTAGGGCTGAACATCAACTTGCAAAGACAGAACTGTATTCGACTCCCTGGATTATTATACTGTAATAAAGCAGGAAGCTTTCTTTTCGTAAGACCCAACCTATTTATATTACAAGCAGAGCTGGTAATATTGACAGGCCCTCGATCTGTTCTGTCCCTGTGGATGCATAGTCCTGCAACAATGCACAAGCATTCAGCCAGTGCTCATGCAAAAAGCTCAAATCATCCCAGATCCATCCAGTTCATTTGTATGAGTTCCACATGTGCAGCTCAATGCCCTCCTCACAGCCAGCACTGCAGGTCTGTCTGTCAGCGGACAAATTTGATCCAATTAGTTTCCACCTTTTGAAGAGATCCTACAAGTAGCAAAGCAATGATTTCTGCAGAAGTAAGGGAGGAACATGGATTTTTCCTCCATTTCAACATTAATAAATGACCGTGCTTTTCAATGTTCACTCAGCAGCCTGCTTTGCTTTTACCCAAAACTTACCTCCAGGAAAGTTGCATCCTATTCCCACAATAGCAATTTCATCTGCAGTCTCAATCTCCATCTCCTGGGCTACAAAATACAGGTATAAGTGTCAGCCAGCTCAAACACTCATGTGTTTATCATTAATTAAATATTAGGTTAAAAGGTCACCTTCCTAGAAATGCACATACTTTTTCAAAGCTTGATTAATCTTTAACATTCCATTATTGCCTGTGATGAGAAATGACACTCCCCCCAGGAGACCAGAGCTGTGTGGTATTTTTCCTGTTTTCTTTACAGGAAAACCCTTGGCTAATTCCCAACTGCCTCTTTCACAGACACTTCCTTTTACTGTTTAACCTCTGCTACTGCCACCGGCTGATCTGCTCTTTAGTCTCTCCCCACATCAGTCCTGCTTCACTTCTTGCATACAGAAGTGAATTGTGCATTGACCAAGGCACGTTTTCAGCTCTATCATCGCTATCCTCTTCATAAAGCAGATCTCCCAAACAGACTCTGCAAATTACCAGTTAAAATCAGACCACCTAAACAGGCAATAGACGATCAAATAGCTGAAGGAAAAAAAGGTGCATCTTCCACATCCTGGAAAGTGCCTGGAAAGAAAAACCTTATTCAGAGCTCTGCTTTGCTGGATCCCAAGGCTACCTAGCTTTTGACTAAATCAGCTTCCTCTATAGTCAGACGTTAATGCCCATAGACCACACTCAAAGCCACCAACATCTACAAGATCTGTCTTCCTGACAATGTGCCATCTCCAAGTAGCCCCACTACAACCATACAAATAACTGGCCTTTCATCTCATTTGCAGTTTCACAGGGGAAAACTTTTTGTTGTGAGGCAACTCAAAATAAAACTTGATTTTTTTTCAACAAATTAGATGGCAAAGAAAAAAAATCCTTTGAGATGAAATTAAATACCTCAGTATAGAACTTAAAGATGTTTTTTTCCTTAATTCTGGGAAGAGAACTTGTGTGATAAAAATCAGTTCAATTGAATAAATTAGAACTCACTAGGATGCCCACTTCAGAACCCTTCAGTCCTCCTGGACTTGCTTCAACCCACAAAGAGGAGAAGATTCATGTTAAAAGGAATTTTTGGAGATTCATGGCGGTGGTGATAGATTCTCATCTCAGTGATACCACAGTCAATCCAAAGAACACCTCTCCAGTATTGACTGACGGCAGTGAAGCAGAGATGAGGCTGTTTTGCAGCCCCACACATCATTCCTAGTTACCATTTCTTGGAGGCTTGCTT
>VZTV01057567.1:0-14036 GCA_013400875.1 Anhinga rufa | reverse complement strand
TTGCATAGGGTTGTTGTGACCAATCTGGAAAGTCATGAAGACTACCCAAAAAGAACTGTTTAAAAAGCGCCTTAGATTTAGCCTAGTTGTAGATAAGACAATAGGTATCAACAGCCTATTCTAAACATTGCAGGAGTATCATACAGTGGGGTGTTTTGATGCCTCAGGAGAAACCAGGAAGGGAAGTCTTAAACTAAGCCTCTCTAACTGACTCACTGCTTAGAGGTCCTGAACATCCAACAGTCAGGAGACAGTCAGGAAATGCCAGACACAGTTTAGAAATGTATCATTCCTTTAGGAAAAAGAAAACCAAACAGAAGGAGCCACACAGCTTTTGTTAGTTCCACCACTGTATACATGAAAGTTGGGGAACAATGTCCCTGTTTGGGAACGTGGAGATGTGTGTGACTTCCATACAGCATTTGTTTGGATGAGTTGGCTATATATGGACAGAGACACTTGCCAACATTTTCGTGGTTGTTCCTGCAGCTGAATAAGCCTTTGTCTTTTAAAGTAAGGCTTCATCAATGCTTGGGGGTGAGGGAGGACAGGGGAAAGTATTGCACTGTCATTTTCACTAGCTATATGGTGCAATCCCTAGTTTGCAAAATAAGGGCTGCACAGAGAGCTGTTTAAGAGGAAGACCATAAATAAGGCTGTAGACAAGTGGCAAGGATCCTTTCCCACAACAGGGCATCAGACACCTTCAGGAACTGCAGGAGTGGACACCTGTCGCTGAAGAACAAGACCAATTCTCAATGCATGGAGGATGGAGAGGAGGGAAGGGCAAGGAGAACAGAGAGGCAAATGACCTGACTTACTAAAATTTTCATCAGCAGGGAGGGTGTATCAGTGGAAGACAAGTTAGTGAAGAAAGCTATAGTCAAAATTAAAAGCAAGGTACTAATGCTTCTGTCAACCAAGTGACAATTTTTCAGGTCTCACAAAGTGTGACCAAACACTGCCCTTGCAATATGTCCTATCTCCATGTTTGAGGAGAATGCACTGGCAAAAAGAAAAAACTGATCTCAGGAGCTTCTTCAGCATTGTTTCCAACAAAATGTATTTGAACTTTTCACAGTAGTATCCGCAAGCAACAGAAAGTCAAACACCAGTCTAAGTAAGCCAAACTCTGTAACATTTCATATGTCTGCTACGTAATATGACATTGGTAACAGATTATATTCTTATAATGCTGACTCAGGAATGGCAAAGATGGAATGAAGGGTGGTAACCTGGTTGCGTTGCTGCTTCAAGATTACAATGTGCTTGTTGCAAATGTAAACTATCATCTTCCATCAACAAATGCAAACCATCAGCTTCTCAGTAGTCAAGTATTTTAAACTTTACATATTAGTATTGATGACAATGATTAACAGATCCTCCACTTTTTCAATGCTTCTATATGTGCTGATATAATAAAAAAATCAAACTGGGAAAAAATCTATATATATTAGTGTTATTTGTTTCTCACCTTTTGCAGATAGTTACTGAATCACTGTACCAAGAAACACAGCTTTAGTAACAGGAAACAACAACAGCTAGAAACAACTGAATTTGCATTTCATGTGCTATACTCAATACACAAGTTTTATCAAGCTAAAAAGCTGTAATCAGCTATTGACAAGTAAAAAGTACTGACAAGTAACTGATGGTGGAGAAACAAAAACTCAAAGTGGGCAAGAACCCACAGTCAACTCAATGAAACGATGTTAAACACAACCCAGCCTAAATAAAAGAGTAACTTCAGGTAACCAAACAACCTCTGATGGCTCACATCCCACAGTCTACTGATATCCCATCAGGAATGCCACAATCTGTCACCGTTAAGTCACAGCTTATTCAAGTAAAGCACTTGCATGGTGACCAGATAGTAAAATAAAAAGCTGAACTGACCACAAACAGAGCACTAGAGATTATCCCTGCTTCAAGAGGAGGCAGTGAGGAGTCAATCAAAAGCCAGTTGTCCTGGCTCTGAGGAAGTCCCCCAGCATCCCAGGAGAGCAGCATGGGCCAGTTTTACCACAGATTCTGCTCACTTAACAGGTGACACTTCACCCTTGAAAACAGATCTCAAGTAACTCTAGGATAAGCAGTGTATTGATGGCTTTCATCATCTTTGGGAATAACATCCCACAGTTTGAAGTTTTCCCTTCAAAATTGAAGTGTAAATACACATCAAACGTAGGGAAGGAAAAAAGCACTACTTAGCAAATGCATACAGCAACAAACAATAAAATCACCTTGCTCACACATCCTAGAACAAACACTTAGATTCCAAAACTCAATAAAAGTAACATCAGCAGAAAGAATGCAAAACTTCACCTCCATACAAACCCATTTAGTGCATGGTAGCTGCCTTCCCCTAGAAGTCATCAACTCTGTGAAGGTTCACAGCAGAAAAAATTCAGTTAGCCATGTGCAACTGGAGGCTGATACCTTACAGAATCTAAATTCTTTCAACTGAGGAGTGTAAAACTGCACACTTTGTTTTAATTGTGCAATTTTGCACTTTGCAATGGGAAGAATTTACAAATGCACTACTATTTATAATGTCTAGTAACTGGTGCAGCATTTGCATTTTGTCGGGGCATAAAAAGATTCTAATAAAATTATATATTCAAAAAACGTGTTTAGAATTATTTTTATAATGCTGCTGCCTAAGGCTCTTAAACACGTCCAAGAGAAGCTTCCAAATTTTTTATATTCCTGTCCTCTGTTCCCTCTTTTACCCAATGTAACTATCTCCCACTAGAAATCTGCTTTAAAAATAGATAGCTAATAAGAGTTCAAAACATTTCTTTTCATAAAGGATGTACCAGATCCAATACTGCATTTGTCACTACATTGAGTCTGAAGTGAAGTAAATCAAATAATGCAACAGTCTTATT
This sequence comes from Anhinga rufa, assembly GCA_013400875.1. Classification (NCBI taxonomy): domain Eukaryota; kingdom Metazoa; phylum Chordata; class Aves; order Suliformes; family Anhingidae; genus Anhinga; species Anhinga rufa. Next base: position 11,145 of record VZTV01057567.1, on the reverse strand, counting down.
TACAAGAAAATCAAGCAGAAGCTGTTCAAAAAGAATACATCAGTGACTGCTAGACTCCCAATACCGCAAATGTTTCAAGTGAGAAACAACTGCAAACCAGAAAGCTAGACATAGATTAATTCTTCTGCTGAAAGTATACTGTGGAATCATGCATAAGAGATCAAATTATGTTTCAGCAAGGAATCACAAGAAACAATCTAAAAAGCTGACACCCAAACCACGAGAAAAGATGTATGTTCATTTAAAGCAGCCCATTACCAAAGCTATTGAAACAAAATAAACAAGACCCACAGTAACAGCTGGGAGGTCACGAAGCTCCTGTCTTCCTTCTGCCCCAGTGTGCTCATTCTGGTAATGTTCAGACAGATCAGTGGGAGTTACACACACTTTCATACATAGTGGACAGATGAAGCCCTGTGGAATGTATATTTGTTTTTAAGAAACTAATAAAGACAAAAAGGCAGATTTGGAATCAAGAGTTGTTCAAATTCTTATGCTGAAAGTTCTCTACAATCACCAAAAGCAAAGTCTGTTTTCCTTTTGGAAAGATAGTTTTTGCAAACTGCTTATCAATACCATGGAGAAAGCAAGAAGGAACAGTTATTAAGGACATAAAAAAACCCAAATCTAAAATACACTTTAAAAGCTAGCACCATGCTGTATATTACTTTTGTGTCTTCCAGACACTCTTGGTACCCCCTTCATGTAACAGAAGAAAAAGCTAAATAACAAGTTGTGAATAGACCATTATAAGGCATCACATCAGATCCATCACACAGTTTCCTGTAAGGGTGTTCAGGTGTTTCACAAAGAGACACAAAGGTGGTGCGGTGAGATTGCAGAAATACCCCTGTAAATTAATAAGCAAGTTTGCAGCAGCAGGAGAGGCCTAGGTGCCAGCGCAACTGCACACCTGGCTGACATGCTCACTTAGGGAAAGATATGCACCGTCCTCGGTAGAATTTAAAAAACATGCTCACCAGAGATTTAGCAAGGCCAAAAGTTAAATCGGTTTCTGAAGAACAACAGCTTTACATCTTCAAGATACACTCTACATGCTTAAACGCCAGGAAAAAGCAGGATGAAGAGCGCAGCACTCTGGGCTCTGTCCACACTGCTGGCTGGAGGATGCCTGCACCTCCATAGCAGAGCACCACAGGGGCAGGCAGAGCAGACTGAACATAACCCTCTGTGCATGCATGGAAAGGTTAAGGCCCCTTTCAAAAAGGATGTCTGTGGCAAACCTGTCTAGCTAATGCAGCCATTACACTAAGGAAAGCGTAAGCATGCTGGTAGACTCACTGCAAGCATAGAGTATTTAGCAACCCTGTACTGCAGAGTTGCACTAGGACCTAAGCTACAAAGGTAGGGTAGGCTCAAATGTCTCCTCCCTGGGAAGATCACACAGTGAGTAAGAGATGTATCTAGACTTGATTACAGCTCTGTGTGTCATCTGATGTGCTGATGTGGCTTCAGATGGGACTAAAACAGATTTTCACCTCTCCTTGAGCAAGGAACAGTTTGAATTCAGACTTCCCCACTGCTTTTGTTTCATACTACAACTCTCAAAAACCAGGGCTGATTTCAGCCAGGCTTGAGGGGGTAGGAAACACGAGAATCTGCACAGATTTAATAATTATTCTCCATTTGAATCTTGCAGCAATACAAATTAGAAGATCTAGCCAAGAAACAGGACTGAAAACAAGCAAACTGGATTTCTGACTTTATGCAATACTGAAGAACCAGGCAGGAACATAATGATAAAACAGAGAGCAAACATTCTGTAAAGTCTGGCTACAGTGCTCCTGGAGAGAAGCTCTCAGAGAGGCAACACCTCAGGCCAGCTGCACAGGAAAAGGAAGACCAACAGAAAGGCTCCAAGTTGCATGCTGTTAGCGTGTGACTCTAAGGAGAGTAAAAACCCATCACCAGCTTTGGAGCTCAATTTCAAAAAGATTTTGAAATTATATGCTAAGGAGAACACCCCACCTATAACTAATGCAACAGATGATGAAATTATTGACAAATAAAAGATACTTTTTCACATTATATGGTATCAAAGAAAAGTGACAGAGCAGCCTTTGCTCTGACCCAGTTTCAACTCAGTAGCAAAAAAAGCCAATAGTGCAATAGTGCAGGCACACCACCACTTTGAAAGCTCATCCTCTGTCAAGAAAATACTACTACATTAGTATTGAGGTACCTTGTGACATCCACCAGCTGTACAGTCAGTGAAACTGCACTCATGTTAATAGAACCATGCAATTTTAGCCAAATTTTGGAAAGAAACAATTATCTCATTGCACATTTTTATGCCTTAATTCACTACAAATGTAATGAGATTTTAGAATATATATTTGCTTCAGGGACAGTGTAAATACACATACAAAACAGATTTGGACTCACAAATGCATGATGTATAACATGCAGCAAAATATTAAGGAATATCTGATTATACTGACTGTATTAAGTCTTCAAGAAATAACCAGATGCACAGATGGAAGGCAATTAGGATTTTAAACGGCACAGTGAAAAGTTCTCTTATCGCTTATCATAGCAAACACAGGAGTATTTGAATCATCATACACTTTATTCAGTGTAAGAAAGGGCACTTTGCTCCCTTTAATGCTGTAATAGGAGTAATTAACCTTGCACTACATTTGTATGCTAAGCTTGAAACATTTTCAAGCTAGGTAATCAGACTACATTAGCACAAACTAGCTTCAACAGCCAGTGAAGTCAGTTTGCATTTTTCAGAGTTAATATTTGACAACACTGTAAATCCAAAGACATTGTAATATGGGATTGAAGCAAGAAATAACAACTTATTCTGCTGGTTAAGTATGGCATATAGCACATAAAAAATGGATAGGATTTAGAAATGGTAGATTTACACACCAGCACCAAACAAAAAACATCAAGTTTGATACTTTACAAGGAAAAGGTGCTTTCCAGTATACATTGTAGCTTAGCAGAAGAAAAATGAAAAGGGGGTACAAGTTGTGATAAAATGTTAAGCCCCATTTTTCGGAACTTTCATTAAAGATTTATTTATGAGGAGTCTTTAGCTTGTGTCTCATTGCTTTTGATTTTAATAATTCATCTGTAGGATTACAGAAAAGATTGCTTGTGACCATTTAGACAGATACACCTAATTAACAGGTACATATTTATATGGCTTAGACACCCTTATTTTTGTTTAAATAACAACCAAACCTTAAAAGAGAAAATAACAAACAGTTCCTCTTTAGTACAGCTGTTATTTAAGTCAGGCATCAAAAGTTACTCCCAGCAGCTTCATGGATTAGACAAACAGCACCCAAGGTTTAAGACTCCAGTCCCACATACAGTGCACATTACCTCAGAGGAGCCTTCGTTGTTCACGTCCACAGCATTTCCTGGTGTGGCAGATGAGTCAGAATCCGAGCTCTGAGACCCACCTCTACCCGGAGTCTGAAAGAGAGGGGAGAGACAAAAATGAGTGTCTACAGATTACATTTAATAAAGCATGGTACATACCCCATGCAAAGGCCTCTCTTGCTGGAATACAGAAGTATTTTTCCTCCACAAGAGTAATGAAGTGAACAAGCTGAGAAGCAATTATATAATTTTCAGTGCAACACTTCAACAAAAGCTTTTATCCAAGACTCTCCATGCATCAAAGAACAAGCAGACACGAAAAGCAAAGGCCAGAATTTTAAACCACTTCCTCTCATGAATGCTCAACACAAAACAAAGGATTAGGCTAAACTCTGCCCTTGTATCACTCACTCTGATATTAAATTAGGTCTCTATATCAAACCAGGAAACACTAGAAATTACAATCTGAACAGTTTGAGAAGTAGCAAACTAGCATCATACTACTTTCTTGATAACTTGTCTACAATCTGAACAAGCCTTTAAATATTTGAAAGATGGAAAACTAGAGTGAGAACCCTGGTGATACAAGCGCACAAGCAGGTTCACTGCCTTGATTTGGAAAAAAATAAAAATAAAAATCAAGTGTCAAGCCTGTGATGAAGTTAAATCATGTTAATCAGTAAGACAACCTATAAAAATAAAATCCTATGAATATGCTGAAAATCAAAACAATGGTATTAATTTGAAAGTACAGATTCAGAGAAAATAAGCAAATAAATTTGAAACACTACTTGATTCAAAATCTGAATGGATAGATCACAACTTATAATCCTTATTTAACTCTAATTTTGTCTTAGATTTGATTTAACTTCTTTTACTCATCTCCAAAATGCCACTACTTGACTGATAGCAGAGGAGTTAGCACTTGCGTAGCAAACAGTAAAGAAGTTACCTTAATACTGATATGCAATCCTAGTTTCCACAAAGAATAAAAGTCCATTATCTAATTCCATGACGACAATTGCAAATGGGATGTAATAATGCTACTGCAGTATTTTAGTCCATCTGGAAATACTGGTAATGTTATAAAGGATTTTCTGATTTAATATGGGGGGATTAAAGATACAGAATTTTAAATACATAGATCAAAATCTACAGAGAATGGGACAGAAGTAGACAAATAGTTTTAGTTTCCAGATGTTGGTGTCTCCAAAATCTTATGATTTACATATTTTTTTCTCAAATATATCTTTTTATTTTTCTTCCTTTCAGAAAAATCAGCTATATAACCTTTTATAAGATATCCACAGCACACAGGCTTTTCCATACTTTGAAAATTAAGTATATTTTCCTGCTTCACTTTGTAAAGAAAGTTCTATTTCCAACCTTCATAAAGATTACAGCCTTTTAGTACTAATCAAATAAAAAAATATGTAATAAAAAGGTCAAGTTTGCTGATTAAGGACTTAATTCCCAGTGACATAGAGTTCAATTTTAGAAAGGTTCTGAACAGTGGCCAAAGGGAGGTGAGGAGGGGTGAAGCAGCAAGCTATTGGGGCTAGCAACAGTGAAGTGTAGGAGAGGACCATCTCTCCTCATTCCAGCCTTCTCTGGGGTCATCAGTTAAGTGATCAACATACACAGGTTTTCCTACTCCCGTATCTTTTTTATTTTAGCTGTTTAAGTTTTACTTTTTTTATGTTTCTGAAGAAAATAACAACACAATATAGTTTCCTTCTAATACAGCATACAAAAGCAATAGGCAAGGTGACACAAGCTCTCCAAGTTAGTAACAGGAGAGGCAAAAAAGGGTGTAAGCAAAGAACAGGATGCACATGCAAAGCATGTCAAAGTGAAGGCATTAGTACTTCCCCTCCAGGTCAGATACAGACAGTAAACAAGGCACATCCCAGCATGGACCACAGGTGCATGATCATCAAGTTTCCATATGACATCAAACTGGGAGGACCAGTTGATACACTCAAGGGTAGGGTTGCCATTCAGAGGGACCTAGATGCGCTGGAGGAACAGGCCAACAGGAACCTCATGCAATTAACAGGGACAAATGCGGAGTCCTGAGCCTGGGAAGGAAAACCCCTGGCAGCAACACAGGCTGCTCTGCTAAAAAAGGCCTGGGGCTTGCATCAGACGGCAAGCCGAACAGGAGCCAGCAGCATGCCCTGGCAGCAGAGAGGGCCACCAGCACCCTGGGTTGTATTAGCAGGAGCCCAGCCAACCCACCAAGGGAAGTGATCATCCCCTGCTGGCCAGCGCCTGCTGGACCACATCGAGATACTGCTCTCCCAGTCCAAGGCTCTCCCAGTCCAAGGAGGGCATGGATAAACCAGACTTGAGTTCTGCAAAAGGCCACCAAGACAGCCAGGGCTGGAGCACCTGCCCTGTGGGGAGAGGCTGAGGGAGCAGGGCTGCCTCAGCAGATGGCTTTGGGAAGGCCTAACCGCAGCCCCACCACCACCTATGAGGAGGTCATCAAAAAGAAGCAGCCAGGCTGCTCCCAGGAGCGCACAGTGGGAAGACAAGGCACAAAAACTGAAAGGAGAGGTTCCCACTTGACATACAGAAAAGCTTCTCCAGCTTGAGGCCATGCCTGCTCCTGACCTCTGAGCTGGTCCTGCTCACAGCAGCTCGGACTAGAGAGCCCCTGAGCTCCCTTCCCACCCACATTGTTCTGTGGTCTCTGAAGTGCTGGCCTGCAGAAATACACGTCCTGCAGGAGAGCTCCGAAACCCAAGTTTAGTAACTCCATTAATGAAGACGTGGATTGTGTGCATTGACAGTCAGAGGAATAACAACTAAAACAACTGGTAAGGGGTAGCCAAGTTTCTCAGTAAGGCAGATAAGTTAAGATATTGCATCTAATGTTATAAACAGTTTTCTTTGGTTTATATAGTTCAAAAGTTCCTTTCCATGCAATCCATAAACCACAATCATGCAACCCAGGAGGTAAGGCTCACTTGTGAATCCATTTTGTGCAAAAGCAAACAATCCAAAAAAGATGTATATACACATATATCTACATAAGGGAACATGAAGAGGTCAGGTGTCAAAGCTTTCTTCCATAAAGGAGCTGAACTTTGATGATATAACTATCAGTTTCTTATTGAGAGGAATTTTTAAAAAGGTCTAGAATTCTGAACATCATAAAAAGGCTTTTGTATGGCAGTTAGCTATGGTAGCTGTTCTGTTCTAGAAAATCTGAGAACTTGGACCACCATCTGACCCAGCATCTACATCCACAAGTAGAAACGGGATGTTTTGAAATGGAGAAGGTGTCAGCATTAATGGATATGCACTTCTTTACTAATCCTTTACAAGAAATGGAAGACTTTTGTTCCACTCTTCAGCTCCAAAACCTGAAGAATGTGCCTTCATGTAGCCTTGTACAGAAAGACACTGAAGAGGGAGAACGTAAACAAAACTTGATAGTGTGGGCAATGGCAATAAGGGATGGGCCAACCATCTATTTAGACCGGCAGCATATACCTCCGCTTTTGCAATACCCGAGCACATGCTTTCAGCGTACCTAACGAATCATTTTGTCCCAAAACCAAGAATCTTCTGTGACAATTAACACAATATTTTCTTCACCTCATATCGTAACTTCTTATAAAATGCTACTGTGCATTGCTAATCGCCCAGCACATTTCACCCCAGAGTTGGCTGCATTTCACAGAGATTTGCATATTAAGTTCTGCAAGTTCTAGCACTACAAATTGGAGATTATTACAACCTCCAGGATGAAAGCTCTTACATTAAAAGTACAGTGTTATTACTACGTGGTTGATTAAAGTGTTTGCTTTATGAAACACTTCAGACATGCTATAATCACACTAAAATGCACTGCATGGCATGTCTTATTACACACAATAAACAAGACAGAAATTATTAAACAGTACCTGGTAAAATCCTTTTAACCTTTCAAAAAACAATCTGCTCTCTTTAAAAGAGAAAGTATAATTTCAAGGTAGATTTAGAAAACTTAGTACTAATAGATGGCATTTTCTGGTGAGTGGCATGCACAGGAAGAAGGATGGGAAGGAAAAGAGGTCATTAAGTAACTTTCAAGATCAGGAGAAACACCCTATAGCATCCATTTTCAAAGTAATACAGACTAGCAAGAAAAATTTAATACAGATTTGGAAGGATGTTATGGAAACTGAGACCATAAATGCAATTAACTTATCTTTCAAGGCTGTGATATAATTTAAACATCCTTCACCAGCCAAATAAAGAATGGGGGATAGGGAATACTTTTTTTTAATTGATCATTCCATGACCAAATAGGTTCACACATGTTTAAGGCTGGCTCCCAGACCACTGTTATATCATGTTCCATAACAAAAAATAAAGCACAACACATTGAACAACTCAGACTTTGTGAACTAAGGAAAGATTCAGAATGATGCTCTTTGCTTTCAGTTGGACTATACAGGGGAGTAAATGGCTTATGAATCCCATAGGAAAAGTAATTTTTCACACAAGCTTCTGTATATGTATTTTCACATAATTAACATTTGACCCTCAAAGACATACCTGGAGTTGAAAGACTGATGTAAAATTAGTCTCTCACCCAGCATATTTCTTTCCTAGCTGTCAGTTATGTTTGTTTACTTTGCAGAGAAGCATGCATTTCTACTACTAGCACTAGAGTTGTAGAAGTAATATGCTAAACTTCATAATGTTGTTCTATGTGTTTCCTCAAAACTGCAAGCTAATATAAAGAAGCATCATTAACAACAAAAAGGACGACAACTATTGCAGTTTGTTTTCTGAAAACATTCATATGAGTGAGTTGAGCTAATGCATTAAAATGATAGAGTATGAATATGGATCGTTTCCGTGTCATTTTTGCATAGTCATTTATCTGTCTATAGCTACACTCCATTCAGCTATGATACTCTTTTCAGCAGTTTTAAATTCAGAATAAATTAAACCTTTGAAAAAATATGTTAAGCCCTGAGAAAGTCTGAACAAATATGGATTTATACAGCTTTCCCAGCACAGATTTAAATACTACAGAAGGGTACTATTGTCCAAACATATTAAGGTCCTGAAGCAACAAACAAGACACAAGAATGAGAAGGCCAAAGGCCCTGTTATCAAACAACTCTTAGTGCTAGAAACAGAGTACAGTGCAATACAGAACAGTAATATTGTTTAGTTCTAAAGAAGTGTGATGGCTATTTTATGACTCTGTAAAATGAAACGACTCCTGACTTCACAGGGCATAAAACCTTTCTTTCCCATCACGCCATTGGTTCCACACAAGCAGGCCTTGCACCCGGGAAGAGGCACACGTGCTTCCTTCAACCCCACAGGGAGGACACGAGCACAGCTGCAGTTCAGCATCCATCTGAGTAAATACGCTATCTAACAAGCCCTGCAATTATAAACGTAAAAAAGAAAATTATAGGTAAGGCACAAGATGCAAATCATCCCAGCCAAGTAAACATGTCTGCTCCTGAACTCGGAGTAAGAGAAAAGGTGACAAGCTACAGAAATGCCTGCAAAGCCCTATTCTCCACCTAGACCCCAAGATCTCAACGCCAAGAACTCAAGCACTATTAGAAACAGAGCAATAGGAACTTACCACCCAAACACAGTACAACCACTAACAGTTGCAGACAGCCAGTTAAACACAAAGAATGAAGACAAAAACCAATGTAAACAGTAGTCACACTGCCCCAACAGATGCCTCCTTCATTACAAAGCATGAGCGATGGGAAGAAGGCTCATGGGAAGGTCAAAGTCATCAGTTTTGCACCAGCTGAAAATAAATGCCTCCTCCTTAAAAAAAGTGGTTTTTTGTTCTTTTTTGTTTTTTTTTTTCAAGTTTTGGTATCTTGCAGATATGAGAAGCAAGCTCTGCTTTAACAGACCAGAGGCAACAGGCACTGTCTCACTAGTACATGAACAGAGAGGGGTCACAGTGGCTGCAAAGGGCCTTCAGAGTTAAACACAATAAAGAAAAGACAGCTTTTTAAAGAATACGCTGACAAAAATCAAAATATCTGGGCAAAAAAGTTATGTCTCGGACATTCCACATAGATGTCTTTTGGGAAAGACTACCTTTTTCTAGATCAGCATCACAAACAATGCATGAAACTGAAAAGCGGCAAGAATGAATGCAACGGGGTTTTACAGTACAAACGTACAGAGCAGATGGCTCCCCAAGATGTCACATTGAAAACACATATAAAGTTTAGAAACAGCTTGCAGGGAAATGGCCTAAAACAAGGACCTAATGAAGACAACTTGGAGATACCAACTTCAAAAACTAAATGAGCAGTGTTCAGTAGTAATGACTATGTAATACTTTCTATTTTGAGAATATGCCAAAGTCACCATGAAGATGCTTTTAAAAACAGAAATTACAATGGTGGAAGAAATAAAAAGGTGATCAGGGAACAGAAGAAGTATAAAAAAAGAAACATCTAATGTTTTAAAACAACTTCAGGAATCAGAATTTAAAATAAGTGACTAAAACTATAAATAGTATCTTTGTAGCTTTTGTCTTCTTCCTTTGCAGCCTGATGGCCAGCTGAGTTGCAAAAAAAAAAAAAAAAAGGAATTAAATAAAAAATTACNAAGGTGTGGGGGGGTTGCCTGCTACATTGATGATGCACAAGAAAAGGGTCAAGAGGAGGTTCCTTGGCCTTCAAATTACTGCCTCAGAGAGGTGAAAGATTTTAATACTTATGCTCTTTATGAACAAATTTGACAGCAAGCTAAGGCTCACTATTAACACCAAAGTACAGTGGAAGACTTTTTCGTACTTTGCCAGCCACAGATTGTAAGGCAAAAAGGAACATATGACATTGCACATACAATCAATACTTTATTAAAAGGGCTTTAGGCCTTTTATAAAGAGGTGGATTTTTAAAAGCACAGTTATTTGCATCAATTAAAAGATTAATACCTTTAAAAATCTTGGCATTTCTCTGGTTTTGGGGCAGGAAGCCGCCTGTTTCACCTTTGTTGGCAATTAGCTCTGCTGTAACCCTCTAATTTTCGGGAGTCACTGGGGAATAGTTATTTGTCTAAACTTTTCAGGAAGGATGGCTGTTTCTAACACACAAAATGACTTTTGCACTGACTTTAGGTTTTTATAGGAAGTGTTTAGCTGAACTTATACTTGGAGGAAAATTTCCTTTGGCACTATAGCAAGCTTTTTCCTACATCATAGAAGCTTCCCTTGACGGCCTGTTATTTCTCAGAATCAATAAACACCCAGTTAAATGCTGCCAGTATTTAATTAGAGCTGTACTGTATCCCTGCTCGTTAGCAGGGCTTCTCATCAAACTTCAGGAAGGAAGTTCTTCCCTGTAAACACGAAGCTCCAAATAGACCACGAGTGATCTTCACCTGCTCGCGGTCCATGACTGAAAAACAATTTGAGGCACACTTTACACTGGAAGAAATCGGCGGTACCCATACCAATATACCTTCTTCCCCTCTGTTGACTCTCACTCTTGTAGCAAGCTTCCTTGCATGGCAGATAAGAAAAGCACACCAGCATTTCCAATAAAACACCCTTTCGCGGAGGTGTTACACGGAGAGAGCATGCTTAGATAGAAACACCAGACAGAACACCCCGGGCAGGTGGTCTCCCCAGATCCATGAGCGCCTTCTGCATGCCACCGCTCTCTTGCGGTGCGGGATCTGGAGCGGTGCCTCCCCACCGCCGCCGTGACTCATCCCCTTTCGGTGCCGCCCCGAGCCGGGCGCCAGCGGTGAGGGACCCGGGGCGCCCCGAGCCAGGCC
>VZTV01057566.1:0-41053 GCA_013400875.1 Anhinga rufa | reverse complement strand
AAAAAAAAACCTGCAGAGAACCTTTTATTCTATATCACAACTTTGGCTGAGTCTGACATCCCGCAGCCACGCAAGGAGGAGCACCCTGCCTACCGAGCCAGGTTGCTCCTGCAGCCAGAAACACCTAGAGCAGCAGAGCCCTACCAGGACCTGGTACTGCTCGTGCGGCTTTCCTGTCACTCAGCTGATGGCTGTTGGTGTCTTGGGGCAGAAGGGGATGACTTGGAGCCTCACGATTGCTCTGGAGGCTCTGTCATCTGTGGCGGGTGGCAGTGACAGCCACCAAGTGCAGATGCTGCCTGGCAGAACCACCCCCTCCCCGGGGTGTGTGGTAGGACAGAGAACACCACTGCAGCCCGTGCAAAGCACAGGAGTAACATTTAGCTGAGGCTGGGCTTAAACCCCTTTGTTCGCATGTACATATATACCTTTTTTAAATTTTTTTGTTTGTTTGGGGTTTTTTTTTGTCCAGTGCTCTGCCTTTGCAGCGTGGAAGCCAGCCAAATACCTCACTATTCCCCCGACTCCATGCGGGCAGGTAAGCATCAACCGAGTGGCGAGCAGATGGGCGGCGTGAAGGCAGCTGAAATGCTTGGATTAGCATGCAGGAGCTTTATGGGAAGATACTTGCCCGAGCTCTAAGCTCTCCAAGAGGCAAAGGCCACACGTAATCAAATTAATAGCTAGCTGGGCAGCTTGTCTGTGTAAGATGGGGCTGGAGATTTCATGGGAACAGATGACAGAAAAAGGGCAGGTCCAAATACAGTTTACATGGACTGCCATCGAGCTTGGAGCAGAGCCAGCAGGGCTAATGAGTTCTCGTCGTGGAAGTGTCCCAGAGTTTATTTCCTACCATCTGGAAAATGCCTGCCCTTCCGCTGGGATTTGTGATGGTTCAGACAGGAGAAGGGATTATTAAAACCTCAGAAACACACTTGTCCTCCCTCCCTGTCTCCCCCCACCCCATCTGTTTGGCTTGGCAGTGCAGGGACTGGCTGCCTGCTCATGTGCTTGGAGACGAAATGGCTCCTTTAAGACCCCTCTCCGCGGGGGATGGCAACTGGAGTGAAATTAGCCTTATGTATTTTGGACTGGAGACAGATTGTTCCTGAATGGGGCCATTAAAAATGAAGCAGGCTTGGGGAAACAAAATGCCTAGGTGGTAATGGTAATTCTGGTGGACACAGAAAGTAGTTGGGGTGGTGGGAAATGCCACCCCAGACCTCCTCCTTCCAGTGCGACATCCCTGGTCCAGCAGAGCACGTCCAGCCAGGGGATTATCCAGGACGCGTTCTCCCTCCTTAGCAGGAAGGATGAAAATATTGAGCTTTTTTTCCTCCATAAATCACATAGTGCAAATTGCACACTGAAAGCTGATGGCCATCCCAAAGGGTCGAACGCTGCCTGTCCATCTTCCTCCAGGAGCCCCATCCATTTTTATGCCTTGCCAAAGATTTGTGCACTTCCTTCTGTCTCCTCTTCATCCCTCTGTGCCCCCAGCAGCTGCCATCACATTTTAGCTCCAGCTTCTCCATGGTCCTGGGTGGGTAGCATTTCCTGGCAGGGTTTGGCGTTAGCACCCCCAAAACGTTACCCTGCCCCTCTGGTTTGCTTCATTATTGTGCTCATCTGGCCACTCCTGGAAAGCAAGTCTGGACAGGAACGTCGGAGAAGCCATTCCCTGGCAGCCGCCCTATGCCTCCATGGAGAAGGGTCAAATCTGGGGGGTGCTGCACAAAGTTGTGGGGTTTGGCTTTGTGCCGGTGCCTTTGAAGTTGTCCGGCGAGTGGAGGGGGGGCGGGCAGTTTAGCAGTAATTATGTATATGTAAATAATCTTCCAACATCAGCCATGCTTTTTATTAACACTTCAGCAGGCGTTAGATTCAACTGGAGCCCATGCGCTGTGCAGGGAGCCTTCACCACCCGCAGGGCGAGCACGTGCCAGACCACGCTCTTCATCTCATTGCACACGTGGCGTTGACGGGGTGGTGGTGGGTGCTGGAGCACGTGGTGGTCTCAGCCTCCAGGGAAAGGGTTGTGCTTGCATTTTCATGCAGCTTATCTACAAGCTGTCTGACTCCTTTGGTGCCTGTCCTGTTTGGAGGTCTTTGTACCAGCCTGCCTTTCTCCTCTGCATCTGTTTGCAACCAGCTATCCTAACCCACTGCATCACTTAGTCAAAATTTGGGGAGGCAAATTTGCAGCACAGCTGCACAAGGAACGGTTCTGTTAGGATGAGCAGGCATGGATGGCTTGGGGGAAGAACGTGAAAGAAAAGCGTGATTTCATGGACTCCCAACAGCCATCTCCGAACATGCAGGTCCGAAGGGTGTGGGCCTTCACATCATAACACGGCAACTTTTGTCCTAGCAGCAGAAGCCCTTACTCACCTGAGTAGCCACTCTGGCCATGATGGGACATTGTACTGGCTGCCTCGTTGTGGCCACTGGATCTATGCAGGGGAGGGAGCATCTGCCCACGTTGCTGCAGAAGATCCGTCAGGTTCCATGTCACCATCTGTCTCCATATTTGACCAACCATCTGTCAGGCATCCCCTCCAGTCCCATGCTGTCACCCCTGTGCTCAGACCCTCTTCCATGTCCTCCACATGGCAGGGGTGACCCCTCTGTGGGAGTCGGTGGCTGTGTGCCCATGGATATCTTGGTGTCCTCCCATCCAACCTCTCTGCATTCGGTCATGCGGACTCTCTTGGTCCACTAAAGGGAAGGGGGAGGATGGCACAAGGGGTTGCCTCTGATTGCCCAGAGCTTTTGGGGTAATCTACTCACATTTAAGGAATCATTAAAAACACAGGAGCTGTTCAAAGAGTGTCCTTTTTCTGTAATCAGCTGGGAAAGAGCTAATCATGCAGATGAGGGACTTTTACAGTTCCCCTAAATGCCTGGGCTTCTCTTCTGAGTGATTAATGAGCAGCAGCTCAGTATGCGGGCTCAGTTACTCACAGCCACGTCTGACATGTTCCTGCTCTTCATGTGAGAAGGGGGATTTCTGGATGCACCAAGGAGAGATAAATCTTCTAGGCCAATGTTTGATCAGGGAACGGAGAATGGCTGTCTGGTAGCCAGGAGGGTAAGAGAAAGGGCAACCCACATCACAGCCAGTCTGGACCAGTGAAGGTCAGTGGCTTGAAGTAGATTCAGCCCCCAAAATATGTCTCAAAGAGCCCACTCAGCTTCTCAAGTTGAAAGCTCAAAGAAGGGGATGGAGTAGTTCAGGCAGGTGAGAAGTGACTCCAGCTGTGATAATGAAGGAAAACTCCTTCATCTGCTGTTCCCTCAAGGGGCTGATGTGGCGCAGAGGGTGAGCGTTATTCCCCCAGGCATTCAATCTCATGTTGCATTTCGAACAGCGCTTGGCTGTGGTGTGAAATGGTCCCCAAATTCTCCTGGCTCTGGAACAGCAAACACTGAACTGAGCATTAAAAAAAACCCTAGAACTGAAGCTCTAAATCACTGGTTATTATCCTAATAAAACCTTCCCACTATTGACAGAGGGAGCATTTCATACTCAGAAGTGTTAACAGCAAACGCTGGCCTTAAATACATTGATTTACTATTCAATTATAAAAACAATCAGCTCCCAAATACATGCCACATGCAAAGCAGATTTATAGGCAGCCCGAGCACTCTGATAGTTCTTTGCTCCTGCATAAAGCCCCATGCAAACTCACTTGATGATTCACCACAAAGAGCCAAGGAATAAAAGGATCCACCTGGATGTAGGGGGGAAGAGGGAACTTGAAATGCTTCCTTGGTGCTCCTGACTTGGAAGAGAAGCAGGGTGTAGAACAGGCACTTGCATGCTGCTTAAATCATGCTTAACCTGGCTTTGCAGGTCCTAGTTTTCACGGTGATGGGGCAGAGGTTGAGTCTGTCTGACACCTTCCCTTCAGCTTATTCCTATGGCTGTGTTACTGCTTTGCGATTCAGCCAGCTGGGAGCACAGCCAGGCTCCCGAAATCGGTTCCAGGCAGCCAGTGGCTTGGGTTTACTCATTTTCCCTTGATCCTCTTGTGTTTCTTGCTGCACCTCCCTGAGCTTTTCCACCGGGTAGCTGTGCGGGTGTGCGTGTCGCATCAGAGCTGGCTGCCTTGGGTTTGGAGAAGTCCCCATGTGGGGACAGCTGCTAGTGCCCTGCATGAGCAAAGCAGTAGTCTTAAAAGTCTTGGATGAGGGGTCAGAGGGGCTTGGGGAAGCCCAGGTCTCTCTCCCTCATTAGCTCCCTGTCTTTCCAATAGTCTGAGCCTGCTGGGGACTCTGCCCACGAGGGCAAGGTGGGGGCAGACCCCCTCCTAATGTCCGTCCCAACCCGGAGATGGGATCTCCCTTACTTCAGTCCAACACCCGCTCTGCAGCCAACCCCTTGTATCCCAGAATCTCTGCTCTCCTCCGGTCCCTTGCTGGTGGTGGTGGGATGTGCCACCAGCTAGGGGACAGAAAAGGCTCCGTGGGGGATCAGAGATGCCTTGAAGACTGTCCCTCAGGACAAAGACTCCGACAGCCAATCCTGCTGGAGAAGCACTGTAGATACCACAGGAGAGCTGCTCTCTGGTTATTGCAGAGCTGATGGAGTTGCCTGTGTTCAGTATCGTGAAGCCACTGCAATGTTGTGTGTCACTGCTTGTCGTGGTAAGGTGTCTTTAACAGGGCATGGGGCCAGCAAACAGCACAGCTATTGAGGAGAGGAGAGACCTGTGGAGAGGTGTTTCATCTCCAGGCTGGTTCCTCCTACATCTTCCCCTTGATGACCAGGAAAACACAATCTGTATAATACAAATATAATCAGTTCTCCGTTGGTCTCTCTCTTGTGGATCCCCTGGATTTCAGTCCCTGTACTGCTCAGCTCAGGCCTGGCCCGTCCAGCGATGGAGAGGGAACCTCACCAGGAGTAAGAGCAGTAACTTTGCCTCATCTGGGTGGCAGAGGCAAGAAAAATGACCATGATATTCATTTAAGTCACCGCAGGCCTTTGGAAGTGCTCAGCACCAGGGCTGGGATTCAGGCTGCTTTCTATTTCTCTTTTCTTCTCCCCAGACCTGCTTTCACCTCTCCGGTTGTCAGAGCCACAACGATGGCTGGGCGCCACCGGATGAGCACACTGCGCTGTAGCAGCGGAGGGAGTGATTTGTCTGTGCCAAATATATTTCATGCTGCAACTCAGTAGAGGAAATTACAAACACTGAAGTCCAAGTCCCTAACAGTCCAATTTTCTCCACTGATTGCCACTGTGCCTAAGCCTAACAGAGTAAATAATGAACACCGATGCAATGAACTTCCCAATAAATTGCTCCTGATGAATTTCACACAGGTCATCCAAAAGCAAATTTAATGATTATATGCTGGCCGCAGCTACCTATATGTTTTTTTTCCTGGCTCAGTTGTTAGATCCAATCAGCAAAGGAAGGAAGAGAAAATAAAATAAAATGCCTCATTTCTGAGCACGCTCCCTATTCAGTGCAAAAAGCCACAACATGAACCGCAGGGCACAGGCAGCTCCAGCTCGGCTTGACAAGACGGCTTTGCCCAGTAACGAGAGAGCAGGGCTGGTACACCAGGGACCACGGCCTGGAGAGCAACATTTGACTTCCCCGCGTCTCACCTTCCTTTCGAGTTCATCATCCATCACGCCTGTTTGGAGTGCAAACTCTTCAGGGCAGAACATCCCCCGCGATGCGCGTACACAGCAGTGGACATCCAGCCTTGCCCGAGGCTACCGTGACATAATTGATGTGGGTCGCTGCGTATTTAAAGTGCGGTAGGATGAAGCCTTGGGTAATAAATTCCTGAAATTAGAGCACAGTCAGATTTGTGGCCAAGGTCTGTGGCAATGGACGGGGCTTGTGTATCATAGTATGTTTCCACCATAGGGAATTAATCCCCAGGACTAAGAATCATCGTGCAAGTGACCGTCCGTGTGACTTCTCCATGTCTTAGCTCAGTAAAATGACTCTTTCCCCCCCCAAAAAGCTCCCCGCTTGTCTAAGAGCAATAGAATCAACATTACTGCGATACTAATTTCCTCTTGGCAACTCTCCCCCGCTCCCTGTCTGAGAGCCCTCCCCTTTATTGCTATCTACCGCATTCAAAAAGAAATTTGCAGTTATGACTCATGCTAATAAAATAAAAATGCAGCCAATAAAAGGCAAAAAGAGAGTCTCGGTGGAACGACTCCTCAGCAAGCCCTTCCAGCCGTCGCCGTCTCTGAATGGCCGTGCTCATCACGTGTATGGCAGGTTATGAGGTTGGGGGGGACCCACGCCATGGTATCCCCATGGGCTTATATATCTCTATCTGTGCACACGCGTGTACACACATATATTTGTATGTGTAACTGTCAGGCAGGCAGGTTTATATCATCCTTAAGAGGATGTCAAGAGGGAGGAGGCACTGGGGAGAGGACAAGCTGGTGACTGACGTGCAACTGTGAAAGGAGCCAGAGCAATTTGCTTTACCTTCCACTTCTGCTATTGTGTCTGGCGCAGGCTTCAAAATAGCATGATAATTAAAACCCAGTAAAGATTATGAGGCCATAAAGAGGAAATTGTGAAACCCTCATGAACTTTTACAGCCCCCATGAAAATATTTCGTTTTGCCGTCTGGAGAAGTATTTCCTTGTCTCTTTAAGCACCAAAGGACCACATCCACAGAACGATTAGTCTCTAAGCGCTGGTGGAGCTGGCAGCATTTCATGTTGCGTTACAAAACAAAATCTCTAGGCCCTGTCCGTAAACGGCGGGGTCACGTCAGGACTGCAAAACCACTGTAGGCAAGAACCGGCGCAGAGAACAGAACGGGAGATGTTATCTGCAGCCTTGGAAGAAGGTACCAGACTGAGGATCGGGTCCCTCCTTAGGGCAGCGGTGGGGTAAGTCGTGCTGTGCATAGCTCACATCCAAGCGAAAGGGGGTTCTGGGTCTTTGCACAGTTTGCAACACCCCCATGTGGTTTATTCTCTTTGGGAAACCATCTTCCACTGTGGATGAGTTATAAATGCCCCATCCGCGTGAGCGGGTTCCACAGGTTGGGATGGAGAAACAGTTACCAGACAACAACGCGCCGAAGAAAGGAAAAGTAAATGCTGGCAAAGTAGTGCCAGAGAGTTCCCCGAGGGCTGGTTCTCTCAGGAGACTTGTGCTCCTGCTGAATCTGTAAGACCTGATGAACTCAGGACAGCCAGAGCCCGCCAAATCCACACGAGACCACGAGCACACATGAGCACCAACGACGGGCTGCGTGACTCGGACCGCACCCAAGAGGGTGGTGGCTGCTATACGAAGAGTAGAGGGTTACACAGACGCCTGGGTGAGACAATGTGCTCTCAAGGGACTTCCCAAGCACCTACTGAGAAGCCACTGGTGTGTCAGTACCGCCCTCTTCCTCCAATCACCCTCGGGGCTGGGCCTCCCAACTGGGGCTCCAGATGGGTGCTTACAAGTATGTGTGTGTACGTTGTGAGTGGATAAGCCAGCGTGTTGTCTGAGTAGTTACTTGCTGTGAAACATAACAGCTTGACTCTACCCACAATACCAGCTTAATGAACCAAAAATGTTCCCAAAAGATCTGTCCCCCACCCACTCGAACCCCTATTAGCGAGAGAGGATTTGCAACAAACACCGACGCACAAGCCAGACCCCTTGCAAGGGGGCTCTTTTTCCAGGCAGGCTTGGTGCCAAAATAGCCCTCTCATTGCTCATGTTGCCCAGGTGCTTGGTAGCAAGTGGGTCGCTGCCATGCCATGAGTGCGATCTGGAAACACACGTGCAGCAGGAAACTTACTGGGAGATGGTTCAGCAAAGCAGAACGGCACTGTGCAGAGGATGGGCCTGCTGATTATTTAGCGTGCTCTCTTGGAAAGCAGCAGGGAGAGTGGGTGATCTAAAACCGACACGTGCACACACAAAACTAGGTGCATTGCCTAAACATGGACTCTCTGGAGACCTGTGCTTCAAAATCGTAATCTTCATCGTGTACGTTATACCTCTGAAACACCTGTTGGCAAGAAAACACAGCGCATTCAAAAGCTACCTTCCCAGGAAAAAAATATTCGGTAAGGATTTGTTAAGGCTGATGAGGATTCTTTCTGGCAGCACCGTGTCATGATGCAGTAAGAAAGCTTGTGCAGTGTATGTCAATGGGTGGCTGAAATAAGGTGCTCAGGGTCCGGATTCCTCCGTGCCACCTGCTGCTCATGCTTCTCTATGCCCTCAGGCAACCCTTGCTTCCGTTGTGCCCTCAGTATGACCACTCTAATACACAGAATGTTAACCTCCCTTGTGAATCACAGGATGGTTGGGGATCTCTGGAGCTGCCCCCGTCCAGCCCCTGCGTGAGCAGCACCCCCAGAGCAGGGGCACAGGACCGCGTCCAGGCGGGGTGGGAATGGCTCCAGGGAAGGAGACTCCACAGCCTCTCTGGGCAGCCTGGGCCGCTGCTCGGGCACCCGCACAGCAAAGGGGTTTTGCCTCAGGTTTCAGTGGAACTTCCCGTGTTCCAGCTTGTGCCCGGTGCCCCTTGTCCTGTCGTCGGGCACCGCTGAGAAGAGCCCAGTCCCACCCTCCTGACACCCGCCCTTCAGATCCTGATAAGCCCTGAGGAGATCCCCCTCAGCCTTCTCTTCTCCAGGCTGAGCAAGCCCAGGTCTCTCAGCCTTTCCTCCCCAGGGAGATGCTCCATCCCCTGAGCATCCTTGTGGCTCTGCGCTGGCCTTGCTCCAGCAGCTCTCTGTCCTTCTGGCACTGGGGGCCCAGCACTGGGCACAGCACCCCAGCTGCGGCCTCCCCAGGGCAGAGCAGAGGGGCAGGATGGCCTCCCTCGCCCTGCTGCCCACACTCCTGTCCATGCAGCCCAGGACACCGCTGCCCTCCTTGGCCCCGAGGGCCCAGCGCTGGCTCAGGGGCACTGGCTGCCCACCAGCACTGCCAGGGCCTTCTCAGCAGAGCCGCTTCCCAGCAGGGCAGCCCCAGCCTGTGCTGGTGCCGGGGGCTGTTCCTCCCCAGGGGCAGCACCTTGCCCTTGCTCCTGTTGGATCCCATGAGGTTCCCCTCGGCCCAGCTCTCCAACCTGCCCAGGTGAAGGTTTGAAGAGGTCCCAGAGTCTGAACACTTGAGAAAAGAGATGCAAGCTAATTATATACCATAATTACCTGAACTGCAAAACCTTTTCTTTCCTCTACACCAGGCTCTAGGTGAGTCCCTGTGTGTCACTGCCTCTCTTCTCTCCATGGTCATCCCATGGTGTTCTTGTGCCATGCAGTCTAGCAAATGCCTCCTCGCACCTCAGGCCAGTGCACAGACCTGGGCGAGGGCTTTGTATTTCCATCTTGTGGCGGTGTGATAGACAATGTGAGGTACAGTTCAAAGAAGAGTCTTTTAAATAATTTGCTTTGGAAGCAAACATCCTCCCAAGTCTGAAATTTTCTTGATTTGATGCAATCTGTCATGGCACCCGCCAGCACAGCTGCTCGGTGGGCGGAAAACAGGGACTGCAAAGCTTGAAATCAGCCATGTGAAGACGAGGCAGAGCCTCAGATTATTAAGCAATCAAAGACAGAAGGAATAAAAAATAGTCTGACATTAGGCCCAGCAGCTCAGTCTGAATTCAGAGCTCCTCACACATCACTTCTTCACCTCAAAGGGTCTGAAATCTATCTTACGTGTACCAAGCAGCGTCTTTACCTTCCTCCATAGTCTGCATATTGAATAGCCTGCTTTCCGGTAGCTACACTGCAGCACATCTTGATGTTTGAGCAGCTGAATGCAGACCTCGTGTTACCCCAGAAAGACGCCCTACATCATCATACCTGTTACCATGATGGTGTTCTTCACCCTCTCTCATGCAAATTCATCAGGGAAAGGAACTCTTGTAGTTAACGGCCAATATTGGCATAAGTAAAACGAAGTTAATGAATAAAATGAGAGAAGAAAGCAGAAGATTCCTAACAACTGGCACTGCTGGTTCTGCTCTTTTAACATGGAGGTTGAGGAGCTTCTTGCCCAGTTGGCCCGTGGTAGCTGGGGATTAGAGTGAATGATTCTGAAGACCACTTCCTCACTGATGGAACCCTGCAGGACACCGTATGAATTCAGACCTGGAAAGGAATCTTCGAAATACCACAAAAAAACAGTCAAAGCACCAGAGCCTTTGAGGAGTCTTTAAACATTCTTTAATTTTGCAGTTTCAAGACCGACACACAAGCAGTTACACAGCTCAGAAAGAACCTATCTCAGGACGTGAAACCCAGCTGGGTTGACAATTTACTTGACAAATCCAAGTGCAGTGTACTCTGAGTTTGGAGGGGTGGTATAAACGCCTCAGCCTCCATGGATAAGGAACCTTTTACCAGGTGGCTTTATATGGTCAAGGCAGGGCAGAAATGGTGACCTGAGCTCACCTCAGACGGCGGAGCTGGGATCTGCCCTCCTCCTGCCCTCACCCATCGTTAGTGCTGAGCTACATAAGCCTGCGCGTCCTTCCAGTACATCAAATGACAATTAGAAAATACCTTTCGAGCTGAGGAGACTCAAAAGATATATTCAGAAAAAGAGAATTAAGTTTTGCTATTACCTTATATTGGCAATTTTCTCCTACATCCACCATCACCCAGTGCAGTATGCGCTGTAGAAACCGATGCCATATGGCTCTGTGATAATGAAAAAGTAGAAGTGGAAACAAATGGTCCCATGTTACCTCCCACTACGAGAACTGGCTTATCACTATCCGAAGGAATACGCAACTAAATCTCTTTGCAGTGGAAACAGCAGAAAACTTAATGCATCTACAACTGTCATCAACTACTGGCAGAACTAAAACAGGCTCCTTTGTTCAACGCTGTTGGAATGGTTGGAATGGCTTCAAAACCGTCAAGATCTCACATGTGGCCAACAGGTCTGTGCTTGACTGTCATGGTGCTGCTTACTTGAGTGTGGTCTGAACTTCCACTGAAGACTCCGACCTAACCCAGCGTGAAATCTTCCCTTTTCTCACCCCGCCAGACAGCAGCTTGCCTTACATCTCAAGGCAAAGCAGCAGCAACAGTGCAAAGCCAAATATCCCACCCAAATCTCTCCCAGGATGCTGTTCCTGCAGTGCAATCACTCTTGGGAGAACACGTTAAGGAAGCATTACGTGATTACACATCAAAGCCCCAAAAACAACCCCAAAACCAAATCTCAAATGGCATTTCCCTTCTCACTAGCACAATGCCACCCAGAAGATACGCGCTTTTGCCTTTGATTAAAACAGAAAGGCAGAGGCTCGGACCTGCAACCTGACAGCCTCTGCTGCTCAGTTAATAGGAGCGACAGAGCAGATTACACGGTGGTGATTTTCTTGTCCTTGGTGGCCTGTTTGATAGCAGCCTGCTCACAAATGATCTCCTTCAACCGCTGCAACCTCATGTTCTGGGTGGTTTGGTCTCCCACACCCGTCTGGCTCCGGTGCAGTAAGTTCAGGGCGTAGATGTATTCCAGCTCTGTGTACTTCACCCCTTGATCCACCACGAGATTTAAAAGCTCGTCTGCTGTGTTGTAGAGCATCTCATAATACTGCCTGAAAAGCAAGCAAACAAAAAAACCCACTCAGGTGACTAGTGATATTTGATGCTCCAGACCTTTATTTCTGTAGAATACCATCAACTGTTACTTTTATTCAGCGGTGCCACGAGCAGCGAAGGCTGCGTCAGGTGCTGCACAAAGAGAGCACAAACGTATTTCTGTTGGACATCGGGAGATGCCAGGTGGGCACGCACATGCACGGGGGAGCAAATCCCACGAATCCGCTCCCCACGCTCTTCCGGACTCAGCTAAAACACAAACTATGGGGAACTGAGGGCTCCTCTTTCCTAGTATTTACCGTCAGTCGATGTGTCACTGTTTGGTATCCAGCATGCACACAGCTGTAGACAGATACAGATGCATAAAGATACATACACACGGTGACGTACAGATGCAGATCTAGTCTCTCAGCCTGCAAGAACAGGAGTCTTCTGGAAAGGAAGGGAATCACAGGGGTAGGGGAAGCGGAGTTTTTTGTCTCTAATGAACCCCTGTTGCAGAGAGATGCTACTATGGAGCATGGGAAGAGCTCCAAGCCCAAAACTCCAGAGACCTCCGATGCTACTGAGACAGAGAGTTTGAGAGAAAAAATATTAAATAATGCAAAATAAAATTTGAGCCAGGAGCCGAGGTGCCTCTTTTAATAAGGAAAAGATCATCCGAAGAGAAGGCATAATATAGAGGCTGCAGTGCAGGCTGGTTTAAATTAATGTAAAGTGGCGTTAGTGAAAGACTGGATTTCCAAGGAAGGGAATTTAAGCAAGTCCTTACTGGAAGGGAAAATGTGTCAGGGGCCAAGGAAGCAGTGGGGCAACTCTGACAACTGTCAATCCAACCACTGCAGAAAAAATGTCCTGGGACTGGGTGTGGGACTGGATTACCTGCCCTGATGGAAGAGGTAGCACTAGTGAGAGCTGCTGGGGTCCTCGGAGACATTTCCTCCCCCCTCTTCTTTTAGAGCACAAACTGATTAAACTGATTAAACCTGGAGAAGAGCGTGTGACTCTTGGAAAGCACTGCCTAGCGGTCACGCAGCAGGAGGGGAATCAGGACTGCTGTGCCCTTTATATAGCACTTCTGTGAACTCCTGGCATGGCCTTTCCAATTCACAGAGCAGCTCTCTGTGCCTCAGTTTCCCCATCTATACCACGGGGTAAGATCTGGTGTCAGGGGTCTGTGGTCTAGGTATCACCAAGACAAAGCATCCTGTCTAGAGGGAGCTGGAAAAATATAAGGGTTTACAAAGCTTCTTTAGGCAGAGGGGTTCCCAAGCCTGGGCAGACCCTTCCAGGCCAGGGATAAGGGGAAGGTTCTCCCATATGACTCCATGGCAGCAAGCTCCATGAGCCTTGGCTGTGGGTTTAGGTCTGTTTGGGGTATCAAAAGCAAAAGCGGTGCATGGGTGGGAAGTACCCCTTTTTCTAGAGGAACTGGTTAACTGTACAGCTTCATACAGATGTTACATACCCTTGCTAAGAAACAAGGGTCTGAAAAATCCAGGGAAGGAGAAGTGAAAAGAGCCCCATCTGTCTCCAGGCATCACATGGCAGCAAGGACTTGTTTCAGCCAAATACCCAGCACTTCTTTGTCTGAAGAGCAAAGCAAGGCAGAAATAGGCCAGAGCAGCTGAGGAGGAGGTCCCTGCATGACTCCTCCACACTTCTGCAGGAGAACAAGGGCAGGCTGCAGCCTAATCCTTAGGTCTTGGTGGAATAAATGACTTAAAACCCAAGAGCAGGGGCTCCAGGAAAAGTTATCACCTCCTTCCCTTTCTCTCCTCTCCAAATGCATTAAAATAGCAATCAGGGCAAACATGGCAAAGCTGCGTATTAAATTTCTCTTGTTCTTTACTTTGCAGGCTCTCAGGTCTGGCTCAGCTGGCCTTTGCATAGCATCCAGCATGCCGCCGGACTGCAAATCACTGCAGCAACGACTGTAACCAGCTGCAGCAAAACCACACGTTTGGAGTGTCTCGGGTCTCGCCTCTGCTAGCGTGGCCAGGCTACTGGGCTTCAGAGATTTGCATTTTTATCTCCTTAAAGACATTGCCTGCTCCCGTGACCTGAGAATTCGCTCCTGTGGCTGAAAGTCCACACCAACATAACTGGTCTCAGGGGCCGGTTGAGATCAGGTGGGAGGAAGGGCTCGCGCCTGCAGGAAGAGGACTCCAAAATCATCGATTCAGAGAACAAGGACTGATGGGATTTGGGTTGTGTGGTCAACAGAAGGGAGTGTGCATGAGCGGGGAAGGATACATGTAGAAGGCAAAAGACACTAATAAAAAATAGCTTCTGGGGATGAATGATAAGCTGAAAAAACCAATCAAGCTGTTACGCTCCACACATTTGAGATACAGGCTATGAAACTCCTGGAGCTGAGAGAGGACCAGTTCGCTAGCGTCGCAGACTGCCCGAGGGGACTTTGAGGTGGGCTCTGCTACAAGGACACACCGACTGTTCCCTTAGAAAAGAAAGGGAAACCACACAAGCCACGTGAGAACAGGCTTGGTAACAGAACCCCAAGTCAGAACCCCTGACTTACTACATGATAAAGAGGCTGTGCAGCTCAAAAGGCAGGTGGATAGGTAAGGATGGGGGAGACCTTGCGCATCCCTGTATCGGCTGCAGAAGGCATTTGGGTAATCCATACCAGCTACAACTTACCAGGTTTGGATAACACTGAGTCACCCTGCGTCAGCTACTGATTTCACTTCCCGTGCTGAACTGATGATGGGGAACCCAGCGTCACAATTTGTGGTCCCCCAGAAGCTACTGTGCCACCACATGACATGATGCCATTTACTGCTTACTCCCCATAACGTCTACATGTCTTGGTCACTCAGACTGTGATGTTGAATGAGGCCAGTGTTTGACACAGGAATTGAAAATACCTTCATGGCTCAGACAAGAAGCATTTTGCAAGGCTGATGTGGTCCCCGGCAGAGCCACAGCATCGAAGCTTAGCTTTTGATAAAACATCAATAGCAGAAGCCACAAAACCTTGGGAGGATATTTCTCAGTAGTGGATTCAGGGAGGGGAAGACTAAACCCAACCTCATCTCCAATCATGGGAACACATTTAGCACTTTAATTGCTAACAATGCTAGCTCTGAATCCCGGCACGACGACAAAGCCCCAACATTCTCCTGAGACACACACGAAGAACTCCCTGAGAACCCCTCGGTGTGGAAAACCAAGACTCGGCTCAGGAGCGCATTGCGGTAAGACCTGTGTGCCCAATACACCTCCTGCCACGCTGATGGATATTCTTTAAACCTTGGCTTCTCTTGCAGGTAGACACAAAACCTCCCCAAAATAGCAGATCTCATGCAGTTCCAGAAATGCCAATGCAATGGCAGATGACAGAGGCCCAGCAGAGGCTCAGGCTCGTCCTCTTTGATAACACCAGCACTACTGTAAACGCTCTCCCAGCCAGAAAAACAGAGCTCGTTCTTGAGCGAAAGCAGTTACGGGACATCTAAGTACAGGCAGGGATTGATAAAGCCCTGTGGGTCAGTGGTCTAAGGACGTGTCTCCTGAGTTTTAATTTCAGCTCCTCTCTTTAGCTATAATTAGTCCTGCAACGTTTATGCTTGAACTTGGAATAATTAAATAGTTGTATTCAGGGCCCGCAGAAACTAAGATCCCGAATTTTAATGGCAGCTCCCTACCAGCTCTGCAGCATCCTCCTGGCACCTTGACGTGTGGCTCGCTCACCGAGAGCCCAGAAGCTGCTGTTAGCCTTAATGTTTCAGAAGATTTGGGTATTTATCAAGATGCTTCAATGCACAGTCAGAAATCTAATGTAAGGTTAACTTTGAGAGTACTGGCAATATCTCAAGTACAGTTATACACACAATGTGTAGAAAAACCCAGTAAGGTTGCCAAGGTAAACAGTAAGATTTAGGAAACAGTGATCACCTTCAGGGAATTTATGCTGAGCAGATGTGAACTTTGCCAGCTCTGGCTGGGTTTTCAACAAAATAACAGAGAGGATATCTTGAATGGGGCAATCTCTCTGAGAGATGGCAAGCCTTTGCTCCAAGGCACAGGACTCATGGCCTTCCCCGTGTGACAGAGCACCTTAAGAAGGAGCAAGAACTGAAGCTGCTCCGCCTGCAGCCCAGACCCATCACCGGACAAGCTCAGCAGTGCAAGCCCAACTTTGCCCCATGTCCTTACAGCTGCCTTCCTTTTTCGCCTGTCCCAAGCCTTGGACTGCTGAAGAATTCTGCACTTAATAAACACAGGATTCATCTGTCACTCTTTTCAGGATCAGATTATTTTTTAATTAAAAATTTCCCACAAAACAAAAAAGAGAGCAAGCGAGAGAGTACGAGTGAGCGAAAGGTATGCATTTTTAATTGGGTGCAATTAAAAAACTGCCGCCTTGGCATGGCATTGCCTTCGGCCAAACCCTATTTGCATGAGTAATTATTCACTCCATTATGAAGTCTGCTCAACTTTGCCTCCCTTGTCTTTGAAAGTATTAATAAATATTGATCAGACACACTCCTGTTTGCCTTTGCCCAAGCAGCTCTGATGGACTCATCTTCTGATGTTATCAAATAATGAAATATGAAAGAGTGAGTGGGATGAGCCTCTTGTTCTGTGATTTTTTATTTAGGCTCTTCATTTTACTTTCAGAAGTGTATTTGTCCCTGCCATTATAAATGCTCTTTTGATTATCAAGAGGAGGTTGAGAAGAGCAAGTTAGTAAGGGATGGGGAAAATAAATGGACGACAGGTGAGGGAAATCTCTACTCAGTGAAATGCTGGCAAACTGCTTCATTTTTTTAAAGTTCAGCTTTAAAACCAGAGAGAAGAATTAATATTTATCAAAAGCTGATTCTATCACCTGACAAATAGGTTAATAAATAATAATAGCGGATTAGCATACCTAACCAAAAAGGAAATTTAGCTTCCCAAGCCTTCTGTTGGCTTCCATGTGAGCACAGATAAGCACCCGTGAGCTGATTTACCCTACACAGACCATCGGCCTGGGCAGTGAGATCCTCCCAGCGCTCAGCAGTGAGATATCTGGGGTAAGAAGAGAACAGACCGAAGCTGAACTCACGAATCTTTGCTCACCTGAGTATGAAGTCAGGAACGGGGCTGATGGGAACAAAGTGACATGGGCGACTCACCTCATCAGGGAAATCTTTGTGTTTGCATGCTTACTCACACCGTTTTTATTTATTTGTGTTATGCTGAAGAGCACAGATGGGGCTCGTTGAGTTGACCTGATATGACGGATTTTTTACCCACAAACGTGGTACAGGTTCTTACTGAGCATCTCTCCTGATTTGGTATGGAAGTACCAACGACTGCTGTTTTGCAAGGGGAGAGAAACATTAATCTGGCCTCAAGCCTTCAGCCCTTCAGGTTGGTAAATACCTGGCCAAACTCTCCACTTACTCAGCTTCAGTGTTGATGGCTATATCCTGGGAGAGCGAGGAGCGAAGAACTATCTAAAGTACCCAAAGTCCTTACTATCCTGCTCAGACGGGATGATGGACTAGTTTTCATGGCTTGTATGACAAAGATTTGTTCTTTTTTAAACAATAAAATCCACCCTTACAATGCTCCTGCATCATCCCCGCAAGTCAACCCACTCAGACACCTGCAACCTGTTCCTCTGACTATTGGCAATGGGATCGGCTTCCACGTTTCTGAACTAACCCTTGAATTCTCTGGGCATTTTTTTTAGGACAAACACATACCTTATAGCAAATAATGCCTAATCCAAAGCCCAAATCCAACTGTACTCTTTCTGCTCACTTTACCAGGCTGGAATTGGCCCAGGAAGACCTACCATCATCTGAAGAACATCTTTGTACTAAGAGCACATAAGGAAGGGTAAATATCACTGGTGGAAATGGTTTCCAGTTGAAAAAAAACAACATCCCCTGGGCAAACTAAAACCGAAGAAGCCAATTAACACACAAACCAGGTTTTTGATTTTTTTTTTAAAAAAAGCAGTTTTAAAACAAAACATCAAGTTGCCAACAATGAACCCATTTTGCAATGATGCATTTTGAGCATATACATATCAAAAAAAGATGGTCTCTTGAACTCTCTTCTTGAAGGAAGAGAAAAAAAATAAAGATGCTTTCTCATTTAGAAAAAAGCTCTGGAAAGGCAATCAGGATGAGACAAGCTCCTCTGAGGGCTATTAATACCGTTCTCCATTTAAATGCTAATGTTAACCTATAACCCAAGGCCTGCACACAAGAAAGTTTTTCAAAAGATGGCCAGGTGAATTCAAAATTAAATTCCGATTTTCCTGAGAATGACGTGGTCTCGTCTTAAGAGAAGGACCTTCAGAGATGAACGGTGTGATGTTTCAGAATAAAGGGATCTTTAATTATTCCTTCATTATACAGCTGGGTGCCCTCTCTGTACTAGTGCAGACAGAAACAGATTCACAAGGCGAGAACTCAGATCTGGGTGCTGACTTACCCAAAGGGAACAAAAAAATTCTGTACCTTATCCACCTCCCTTTTGGGGATTAGGGAATCACTTATAGCACCCAAAAATATCTTAGGTACTCTAATAAGAAAGTAAAAAAGGTTAAGTATGAAGCACTTACAGACTAAATCTAGACAAAACTACAATGAGCATGCAAGTGAAGAGGAAAAAAGACCAAAGCTGCAGTTATAACGTCACTCAATTTTGATACACACAGATCTTGGTGGAACCATTACATTTAAATATACAGAGGAGGTGGTGAGTGAGTGCAAAAAGGGAAGATACAGCAAGAAATGAGGCATCTTCAGTCCATGTGATGCAGAAGAAATGGATTTTCAGGACTGGCTTGACTGAGAAGAGAAGCCCACGGGGCTTTTCTGTCTATGGAGCATGAGAGGTGGGAAAGGGAAAGAGACGAGGATGGAGTTGATGGTTACAGGGCACTGGAGACGGGGCAGGAGAGATGAGCTCTAGCACGCAGGATTTTTGCAAAGCAAGTTCTGAAAACTTGAAATAGCGAGCAAAGATGTTTGCATACATGCGTCAGTGATCTGTGTTTTAAAGGAAGAGTCTGCAGGTACGGATGCTGGTTATTCTTCCTTCTTAGAAGCTTATGATTACAAAAGAGAAACTAGTGATGGAAGGTATCCACCACATCATATACCGCTCTCTAACCGATGCTTGTCTTAAGCTGCATCCTTCAAGTCCTCTAAGCAGTTACAGCCCTAAAACATACCAGAGAATATCATTACCCTCAGGACACTATTCCACAGGGGAATGTATATCCTCATCATCATTTCTTAAGGTTTCTTTCTTGATTTTTAATTAACCTGGACCAGGTTCTGGGGACAACAATAGTCTTGCCCATTCTCTGCCTCCAGAAGAACCCAAAGTGCTTTGGGGGAATTCACACAGCTTTAGATGTCCACATCAGAGATGCTGTTGCTGTGCTAGTCAACCTCAGCTCCTCTTACAAACCATGCCAAGATACGGACACCTCTCCTGTCTGCCTGGGGAGAGGTGAACTGTGGCCGAGAAGCACCTATGGATGGTAGTGGAAACCCAGAATGAGGCTAGATCAGCCAAAAATGTCTGCTTGCTGCTATGATCTACGTCTTCTCTAGGGGCAGCAGGGACCATTTCATTCACAGCCTCTCGGGAGCCCAAAGGCAGATGCCCCATCGCCACACGCTGCAACACGCGGCACAATTTGGGGCAGGACGCACAGATGGCCGTCAGCTGCGTTATTACCAGAGGAGAGTGTCAAGAAAGTAAAAAACACTTCAAAAGCTAAAATGTGCGAACACCCAAGATGTGAAATGGTTTGCGAAAGACAATAAAACATGAGAGGAAGAAATAAAAGTGAATTTATAATAGAATAGTGCTTCACACACCTGCGGTAATTCTGCAAATCACGGCCCTTAATAAATAATCAGGGCTGTGATGTAAGGATAGTATTATTTTTTTTTTTACAGCCAGAAGAACTGAGATAAAAATGTAGTCATTTGTCCAAGGTAGAAAACAGTATTGGAGATGGGAAGCCCTTGCACCTTGATCGGCGCCGTACCCGCTTTTGGGACTGCAGCGCGCAGAACTCTGAACAGTGTACAGAGCCAGGCAAGAAAAGCAGGTGAATTTATTCCAAAGAGCGTAAGTCCAGTCTTCCGATTAAAGACAACCAAATGATAAAAAACAATTACTTTCCTTTTTAAAACTTAAAGCACACAGACAGCGTACAAAACGCTAGGGACAAGTCAGCTCCCCTATGCGTTGGCCTCTACACAGATAAAGCAGCTTTGTTTTAATGGCTAGTTTTGGAAAGAAAACCCCCAGCCAACACCTTTGGGTGCTACGTATAGCTCTGTGTCACTAAAGCGCTTGGTTTTCTCTCTACTGCAAACCTTTTTGTAAAACACAGATGATGAAACACCTGTAAAATGCAGAGCTAATTAGCAAAGGAGACGGTAAGGTACGTGCAGAACGTAACTACTCTTCCAAAAGATGCCTCCTTTCCTCTCTCCTCCTTTTCTAAGCTCTACCGTACCTACTACTTTCTTATTAATATTTCCTTCTTATTTCCTTTTCCCTTGCGCCCACAGTTTGTCACTCGTGACTTGGACAACGTTGCCCTGCTGGGAACACGTGATGATGCTTGGGGATCTCTGTGCATCGGGCGGCATCATCATCACGGAGGGGAACACGTGCGCGTGCCATTTAAAAACCATTCCCCGAACAACTCCAACCACCCTCGCGCTGTGCAGCGATACACAGTAATTACACGGCTTTTCAAAGGAAGGATAAATCCATTAAACCCCATTAAATAATTTTTCAAAAACAATGTCTGAGACACTCCTTGTAGCTCCATACTGGCTGATATAATGAAGGATGGAATTTCTCACTCTCCAAATGGAACTTTATAGGGTATTAAATAAGCACCCTCAGCACTTATCTAAATCTTTAATTAGTTCTATAATATACTGATGATATCAAGGCTAATTAAATTTATACAGATGAAGAGCAATGAAATTCTAACCAAGTGAGCTGGAAAGTACATATTAAATAGTAAATTTAATGGTTCAAGCAGATAAATGCAATTTTACATAAAAAAATTAAATTCAATTTACATGTTGTATTAAAATTGATTTTGAGTGTGCAAATGATTGGGAAAAATCTTTTTAATATATCAGTAAAAGTGCTAATCCGGCCTGTTTAAATATCAGTTATTAATGCCAGCATTTGCAAATAAGCCACACACATTTGCATTTTTACTGCATATAGTAAAAAGAAAAAATTATCTATACCATATGCCAGTTTATAAAGAATATTAAGCAATTTCTCCCCTTGCCTCATGCATAAATGAGAGGAAACGTGGAAATGAATGTAGCCCGAAAGAAGAGAGAGTCAGCAGTTTGATGGAAAGTACAGCAAAGATTGCTCCAGTCAGCAAAAAATAATACAATTTTAGCTACCCTCTGGGAGCAACAATTACTGTGGCAAAAACCCAGCCTTATTTAGGATCAAGTGGCTTGGAACAGGATACAAAAGCCTGACACTGCGATCAGGGAGATGCTCGGTGGTGCAGGTTTGCTTATTTTTGATAAAATCAAGAATGTTTGGTAGGTACCGATGGGTGAAGGATACAGCTGATGGGACCTGCTTGCTACGGGGCAGAACAGGCTGCAACACCTGAACGGCTACAAGGTCCACCAAGGCAATGTCTGCCTGCAGTAGGCTGTGCTCAGGCCTCAGTGCTTCAGAGGAGGTTTGAACCACTTCCTGGAGCCAGGCAAACAGCCCCAAATGCTGGAGAACTCCAGCGGATGGGTTTTTTTTTTACCTTTGTTCATTTGGTTTGAATGCTACAGTGGCTTCAGAAATTAGGGAACCGAGATTTTGTGTGGACGTGCTGACACCAAATTTGGTCTGTTATAATTTTTTTGTTGAACACGTTGCTGTTTCTCATGGACGAGCCCTTTAGTGGATTCACTTGCCTCATGGCACTATCGTTTCTTCTGGTACTACCGTCCAGCATCGTTACCTTGTGCCAGCCTAGAAACCTCTGAGGTTGGGGAAGTGACCTACGGAGCCCCGCACAGACCTATGGAAACCAGGAGGAAAACAAAATGGCGCAGCAGCCTCAAACCCTACCCACGGGCTCATCATCATCGGTTACCACCATCAGTTACCACCACCAAGACCTCAAGGGGATTGATTGTCATGGTCTCGTACCTATGAATGGAGAAGAAATGGGGCGAAGTCAATTCATCCTACACTAAAATAGATTCTTATAGTGGGTTGAAGTGCCCTGTGGAGGTTGTTTATTATCAAGAAACCAGGCAGCCAGGATGGATTCAATGCCAAATTTTTAGATGGCAGAAAGTAGGGGACATCATCATAGAAGTATGCGTCTCCTGGATGAGGGAGTTAATGGTTAAGCGCTTCAACGCTCTCCTCCATGCATTCTGTGTTGGCCACTGGCCAGATGAACATCTCGTCACACCTAACATGCCAGTTCTCAATGCTTCTCCTGATGCTTAGAAACCTTCAGGTTTGCAGGCTAGCGGCATTTATGGCCAGCTGCTACTCATTTGCTCTTGCAGCAATATTTTACGTTGAAATTGCTTTTCCCTCTCGTAACGTACTTAGGGCAAAAGACGTATTTACAGAAGGAAGCCATTGCCTCTCTAAGGTATTGTTGTAGTAGGCAAGGCAAGAAGGCCACTTTCAATTGGTATTTTGAAAAATATTGCTCCTGAAAAGAACATACACCTAAGCCAGAGCAAGGACTGACACTGCTGTGTGCAGTACAACTGGGGCCTCTTCTGGCCGTTCTTCTGTGAACTTTTAGCTCCAGTGATCTCAACTTTTTGAACCAACAGATCTGCACTACGCTATTTTTTGCCAAACAGCACAAACCCTTAGCATTTACAATGAAAACATTATAAAGGCAGCATTACTGCAGGATAAGGCCCACAGCTGTAGATGTGGTTTCTAGCTCCACTCTCCACTGCATGGAAAAGCCAGGTCTGGTTGTCTTAGTGATGGAGTATCTCGGGGACGCACCCCTTTGGAGTGTGGGCAGCAGGGCGAGGGAGGCCATCCTGCCCCTCTGCTCTGCCCTGGGGAGGCCGCAGCTGGGGTGCTGTGTCCAGTGCTGGGCCCCCAGTGCCAGAAGGACAGGGAGCTGCTGGAGCAAGGCCAGCGCAGAGCCACAAGGATGCTCAGGGGATGGAGCATCTCCCTGGGGAGGAAAGGCTGAGAGACCTGGGCTTGTTCAGCCTGGAGAAGAGAAGGCTGAGGGGGATCTCCTCAGTGCTGATCAGTATCTGAAGGGCGGGTGTCAGGAGGGTGGGACTGGGCTCTTCTCAGCGGTGCCCGACGACAGGACAAGGGGCACCGGGCACAAGCTGGAACCCGGGAAGTTCCACTGAAATCTGAGGCAAAACCCCGTTGCTGTGCGGGTGCCAGAGCAGCGGCCCAGGCTGCCCAGAGAGGCTGTGGAGCCTCCTTCCCTGGAGCCATTCCCACCCCGCCTGGACGCGGTCCTGTGCCCCTGCTCTGGGGGTGCTGCTCACGCAGGGGCTGGACGGGGGGAGCTCCGGAGGGCCCTGCCAGCCCCCGCCATTCTGTGATTCTGTGATTCTGTGATTTGCTCACCACCCCTTACGTACAGGCTGCAAACCACAGACAGACTCCACTGCAGTGCGACCGTGGCTCCTTGGAAACAAAGTTGGTCCCTACAGAGTGAGAAGAGAATCCCAGCACTGCTTCTAAACTGATGGAGCACTTCATAGCCATGAAAAGCAGGGAAATCGCTCTGAACTGCTATTTTTAGCTCATTCCAGAAACACATCCTCTACCTGTACAAAACCTCCGGACTATCAACAAGAACTCTGCTGCGAGAACTGAACCTGTAGGTTTTTGTCGTAATTTATTAACCTCCTCTTTCAATTCCCATTTGTACATCTCAGAGCACTTTGGAGACATCATGTACAGAGCGGCTCCGTTTTCTCAAAAGACTGCTTTGCAGTTGAGAAAATGAAGGTCTGTTGAGATTAAGGGGTCAGAGTGAAGTCCTTTGTGCGTGCAATGGGATGGCTACAACCGGTAACAGCCATCCCCACGCTGACGCTCACTGAGTAACCTCCCAGGGCCAGCTTCCCCGCTGGCATCCACCTTTGAACACCCTCCAGGGACAAAAAGCACATTTTCCTGATGATTCTCAGAATCTGCACATTTGCATGCTACAAGTGAAGGAAGAATGAATTTCACACAGCACACCAAACAGTTAACAGATGGCAAAAAATTACAATCATTTACCAAGTTGCGTTGCGCTTAGGAAAACAACCTGGAATACGAAGGCACTGAATCTTATTATAAAAGACATATTTTACATATTGCTTCTTCATAATACAAGCTGTTTTTCATGAAAGCATAAAACTTGCTATTACTTGCACCTCTTTTCTTCTTTTTGTTTTTGCACACATGACAACATGGAATACATATCAGATATGACTTCCGTATGCACTTGAGAGACTGACTTCAGCTTTAGATGTTAATGCTCTTAGGTGATGTGAGATGTCATCTGAATTTTGTATTTTTTCTATGTTATTTGATCTCAGATCTGGAATACAAATCATAAAATACAAGGCAAGCTTTCCAGCCTTCAATAAAATCCCAGGAAGAGACTACATGGTGCTGACCGTTTACTGAAAGCCATACATATCTGTATATGTTGACATCGCAGGTATATATTCAAACACAGTGGACTGGATGGAATTATTTAAATATCTTCTTAAAATACAAGACTCGAGGTTTTTGGTCTTTACCTGAGCATATGGATTTCTCTTGGCTTACGAAGCCCGGGTTCATTACGGGACAGATTTAATTGCTACATCAGAGTTTGTGTGTTGATATTCTACATCTGATGTGTGAAAGTTCAGGGACGCCAATCAGGCACGGTGCAGATGCCACTCTGCAAAATGTTCTCAGACAGTCTCCATCTGTCAGATATGGTAATACTTGCGCTCCATCAATAATTCACCTCCTTAACTCCATGTTTCCTGCATTTGAGTCAGAATTTTTAATGTCAGCCTCGCCAGAGGATCTACCCTGGATAGACAGGAATTGCCTGATCTGCATTCCCCATTCAGACTGTGTGCTTTTGTGCCCTGGAGCCAGTCGCCTTCTGCACTCGAGGAATCATCTCATAGTTTACTCAGTTTTTTACCGATTTAGCTGCAAAAAACCCGCAGCTTCCCTTTCGGGCAGCATTTTCACCTCATTCCAGGATAGAAGTCAGAGGGTAATTATGCCAATCACACCTTAGTATCCAAAATCCAGCTCAGATGGACCACACCTTCTCTGGGAAAGCGCGTGGAGGAAAGCACCAGGGTGGCTGCCTACCAAAAATAGGATGTTACTGCATGAGCTTGAGGAGGGAAGAAGGCGGGGGGGAAACAAGAAGATGTAGAGCTGCTCGTCCATGGGTCAGAGACTGCTGGATGGCAACTTGTCCCCATGCGAAGCAACTGGCTCCATGGAGCCCGTAAGAATCTAGTTAGATCCCAGAGCCAGGAGACAGGCTGTGGCTCCTTTGGGTACCCATCAGCGGTCCCTTGCTCTAGAGGAAGGCAGTGTGGAAATCCACAGGAAATCAGCTGGAGCTGAGGCTATTCCCTAGCCCAAGGGCAAAATTACCGCCCTAATCATCAATGCTTCGGCACCAGTGAGAAAGGAAGGTTCCTCCCAGTTAGCAAAGATGCTCCCCAGCTCTCAGCATTTGAAACGTGGAATGACAATCTTTGAACTTTCTTTGGCCTCAGATACAACAGATACAACTCAGATACAACACGTGACACAGGCCAAGAAATCCTGACGATACCATGCGACACTCACGAGTTTTACAGATCCCATCGGCCAAGAGTGACCCATCACCTGGAACAACCTGCCCATCCTCAAGCACCACCCTTCATCGGCTGGAACGAAACTACTGGTTGCACAACGCAGCTGGTGGAAATCCTTCTTTAGGGTCACCGGTAAGGACACGTGGCTTGGCAACAGGACTCACTACTAGCCTTGAGTTGGCCAAAAACTCCGACCAAAAGTGAACGAATTAAGGATCTTGCTGGTTAGACAGTAATTAACTGTAGAGGGAAATGGAGGAACGTGTCTCAATCTGTCTAAACACAGGTGTCTAGCGCAACCATTTCAGATGGGGTTTGGGTCTCCTGTAACCCCTGTGCCGCACCCGCCAGCCCTGCTCACATACCTACGCTATCCAAGGTTCCTTCAAATGGCACTATATTTAGGAAAGTGAATCACGTCCTTAGCCAGCCCCTGGTAAATCTGGGAACAGAGCCTGCTGCGGGGAGGGTCAGAGAGCTACTCAGGCCAGCTTTTAAGTAGCAGAAGCAGTTCAGGCACTTTAGCATGCCTTCTCGGAGACGGACTAACCCTGAGCAAAGGCCATGCTGAGCTGGCACCATGGAGGGTACAGCCAACCCAAGGCCACTGAGCTGTGTTCAGTCCTGAAGCAGCTGAGCATCGCTGCCAAGCCTGGAGCATGTGATGAGCATGTTTGTTGGAACACGTTGGCAGAGGGCTGCTGGCCACAGGTACCCTGAGGGCCGCTCCTCCCTGCAGTGGAAGACAAGCACCCGGGGAGCTGCCACGCAATGCAAGGGCGGTTGCGCCACACCATGGTCCACCAGAAGTCCATGCCCTGGTGTCCCACCCCTGAATGTGGCCAACAGCACCTGCCCAGAGAGGAGCAGGTCAGTGATGCTTCTCTAGATCACCATCCCAGGGACTTGCTGAGCCAGAGGGGTGCCTCTGAGACCCCCTGAGAAGTGCTCTTACCTCCACGGGTACGTGCTACACATCTTGGGGCTCCCGGTTGTGGAGAGATTTCCATACATGACTTAAAGGAGTTGGAAGATTGGCTGGCTCTGCTGTATGGTTCCTGGGCTATACCTGCCCTGGACCCTACTGTCCACATACCTCGCTCTGCCCTAACACTAACGCTATGTCATGGCTTGACCCTGTTGGTCCTCTCAGTTGTGCTATTTCTGTCCGTTGCTCATTTTCCCTCTTCCCTCCTATATTCTCGCAGGAATTGGCCCCGGGCCACTGCTACTCCCTGCTCCTCTCTCCTGTCCTCAACTGTGACTTTGAAAGCACCCTTCCCAGAACTGGCCACGTCCTCACCCGTCCCCCTTGTGTCCTAGCACTGGTATTTTACACCCTACCAGCCGTGCCCTGCCTGCTCCTACACCTTCCAAGTGAAATGCTTCTGATTCCCGGCTGCCATTGCATCGGCAGGTTGAAATGCTCTGCTCCCTGGCTCAGTCTAATTTAGAGAGACCTCTGCAAAAGATACAACTTCAGTGCATAGAAAAGTGATGAGCAGTGACTCTTAAAAACGCATCGCACAGCACCAATATCTGTTACTTCCTAGCACATTACCGGGTATGAAGCATTGCAGATTCTAATGAGATCTGACTGACAGGGTAAACCAATCTGCTACTTAAGGACTTGCATGTGTCTTTCTATCTGTGGGGCTTGTGCAAGGAAGATGCAGCCTACTGTGAAAAAGGCAGGACATTTTTCTAATTGCTTCCATTTGCAGGCTGGAGCTAGGCAATAGAGATGCATTTCAAGCTGACAATCCAATATTTACCTTTATTTCAGCTGCAGACAAATGCCTGGGATGATTGTTCTTCACACACTGATGGTTCCCCCTTTCTTTGCAATTTTTTTTTGTGTCACACCAACTTCCTTTCTTAAAAAATTCTGTCCCTCCTCTAACAGCTCTGTTTGCTGTGCATTTAAGCAGGAGCTCCCAGCAGGCTGCCACACCTTCAGCACACAAACTCAGCGCAGGCAGAGCCCACCTTTAAGCACGGGAGCAGAAAGCAATTTCTAGATCAAATAGCAGCTCCAAGCAGGTTATGTGAGAGCTGAGACATGGAGTTCACATTCACATACGCTCACAGGGGTATCTCTTCCCGTGGGATGACTCTGGATGTTTGTTCAGGCTCAATCTGGAGTCTGGGGCTAAATTTTGACCTTGTTTGAACAGCATCAATCAGCGTCAAGTCCAAGGCTAGATGACAGAGACACCTCAAACCAGACCTATCTCCGTGATGTTATTTGACCCCTTAGGAACTATAAGATGTCACTGGAGATTTGCTCGTTACATCCCCATCTGGTTGGCAAATTAAACAGTATTTCAATGGACATCCTCCTCCCATCCCTTCCACCTCCCCTTGGCAAAGCTTCCCATAACACTAGCCAGCTCTTATGGCTTAGAGGTGAGCAGGTAGGATCTTGCTCCAAAGAGAGCAGACGATCCACTCAAGCCCACTCCTTGTGCTGGTAGGCGCCCCTCTTTGCTACCGTAGGGGGGGAAAAAAACCCCTTAAGCTAAAAGCAAAACCACCTGAGTTCCCTCTTCTTCCTCGCTTCTCCCTGGACAGCGATCACTTGCAAAACAGTCGTGATCACAAAAAATAATTAAAGACTGAATTGCAATTTAGATACATAAGGAAATCCAGCTAGAGATGTTATTGCACATCCATGGGTAAAAAACCATGATCGTGGCCTCCCAAGAGGGCGGAGAAAACCTTGAATACTCCTCTCCTCGAGTTCTGTGGGGTACGCAGGTTCTAGGGTAAAAGGTCCCTCTCCATCCCTCCTCTGGGCTCTTTCTACCATAGAAATCTCTGCCACCAACTCTCTTGATCTTTGCTGGCCCACCAAATTCCTGGAGGCAGAGCTGCAGGCAAAGCTTTACATGCCCACTCCTCCTGTTTGGCCATTCTGCTTGTTTTTTGAATTGGAAACCAGCATGCACTTGCTCTGCAGAAGAGCCGAGCCGCTCCACCGGCTGCATGCACAGAGGTGACAGCTGCACCGACTGAAAGACAGCCGTTCACCACCAACAGGAGAGTCAGGATGCAGTGAAGTTCACCAGGAGATAGCAGCGAGATGTGCTGTGGGGCTGCGGGAACGGAGAAGGTGGTGACCCTTAACAGGGGATGGACGTGAGGACATTGCTTTCCATTTCGGCACTCCTCTGCCTGTGAGAAATCAACCTTTGCCCCTTGGAATCAGGAAGCACAGAATGGTCTTCCCTTTTCTCGATCTCTCTCAGGTTGCTTAGGAGATCGGGGGTCTGCCATGACATTCAAGGTTCCAACCTTTTAGTGAGATTGTTACTACCAACCATTCATCTTCCATGCTTGCGTGGCCTGCCTGCCTTCACACCCCAGCTGCTCTGTCTCCAACCAGCGCCGCATTTTGGGCCCCTCGGGACAAGAAGGACATGGAGGGGCTGGAGCGTGTCCAGAGAAGGGCAGCGGGGCTGGGGCAGGGTCTGGAGCACAAGTGTGCTGGGGGGCGGCTGAGGGAGCTGGGGGGGCTCAGCCTGGAGAAGAGGAGGCTGAGGGGAGCCCTCATCGCTCTCTGCAGCTGCCTGAGAGGAGGCTGTGGTGAGGGGGGTCGGTCTCTTCTCCCCAGTCACTGGTGATGGGACGAGAGGAGACGGCCTCAAGCTGCGCCAGGGGAGGGTTAGGTTGGGTATGAGGGGAAATTTCTTTACTGGAGAGTGGTCAGGCCCTGGCACAGGCTGCCCAGAGAGGTGGTGGGGTCACCATCCCTGGGGGTGTTCAAACACCGTGCAGACGTGGCACTTGGGGACACGGGTTAGGAGGCCTGGGGGGGTTGGGGTGGCGGTTGGACTTGATGGTCCTAGAGGTCTGTTCCAACCTTAATGATTCTATGACTCTATATGTAGGTCTTTCAGATTTCAACCTGCTGTGCCCAGCAGTGCCCAAGACAATAAATACGACACCTGTTTCAGGAGGGATGCTCTGAAAGGCATATTTTCACTCAATGTCTAACGAGTCTGCTCAGACCACCATTTCCATCCCTGCACGTTGCTGCCTCAGTGTCTCCAGCACAGTCATGGTTGCAGCCCAACACCTTGTGTGATGCTTGATGGGATTTCCATAGCCTGAAGCTGTGGAAGTGCAGGGGACCAAGTGAAGGCAGGAGGAGAAGGTCCTTGGACTCGAGTGAGACGAGAGGATTGCTAAAATGTTCCTACGGTGTTTTTAAAGCCAGCAAACAAATAAAGCTGCTCTCTATGCACACAAAGCCTGCCTAACCGCTTCATGGCTAAAGTCAGCAGTGTAGCGCCTGTGTTTTAGGCTGTATGTGGACCTGGAAATGAGCTTTCGCGTTTGTCTTCACATTTCTATGGTATAGGAAAGCTTGTATTAACTTGGGCAGTTTCTGGACACTGTGGCGGGGCTGCGGTTTTGGTTTCCTGATCCAGACTGAGACCTGGTCTGCAGACTGCGCAGCCTGGGGAGCCAGTGGGAAAGCCATGTGGCGTCTTTCCAGCCCACGCATTTCATGTTTCATGCAGAAAATGAAGCGCAGGGAGAGACTGAAGCCCCCCCTCGGTGGGACGGACACCCAAGGTTGGAAACCTGGCAGAACTCCTTGGCCCACCCATTGAGCCACAGACAACATGTCCTGCGCTGGTTTAGCAGGGAGCCACGAGCACGTGGTGAGCACACACCATACCATTGCTGACCACGTACAACTTGGTTTTGCTCCGCGTTTTTGATGTGATCACCCACATACCAAAGTCTGGGTAGTCAAATACAGGAAATGTTGGCTAGGACTCTGTGATTTGCAAGAACCACCATCAAGATAATAGTGAATACCAGGACTCACACCCACAGGACATGCTTTCAAAACCGGGTCTGCAAAGAAAACCAACACCCACCCTATGTACTGCAGACCTGGATAAACAAAACGATCCAATTCCAGCTGGAGAGCCAGAGTTTCCTAAACTTAGACCTTATATTAGAGCAACTGCAGCTCTACAAGTAACTGGTCAGCGGCTACGCATCATCTCGGAGGCCAAAGTCACTAAAGGTAGAAATTAAGAAGAAAAACTTCTAACAAGAAAAATCCTTTCCTTTTAATTACCATTAGCAATGCAGCATAACAGAGATAAACACACATGCACCTACACAAATAAGGAGCTTGGGAACACAAAGTAATTACATTGATTTTTTTTTTTCCCCACCGACATTCAAAAGTTATTAGTCTCAAGAAAGCACATATCAGCAAAAGACTGTCACCTCAGGGATAAATGAGGAATTTATTTGTAATTCATTTCCAGGAGAATATATCCTGATGTTGTTAATGCAGAGTAGGAACGTGCTCTGGCCAAGTCTAACAGCCAAAAACACTTCTTAAAAATGTTTATTCACATCTTCCTAAGCTCGTGTCCCCAGAAACGTGAACACCAGTTTCTGCTGGCTGAGAAGTTCACCTCCGTTGATTGTTTCACTAACACACCAAGAACCAAGCAAAGAAAGTCAATGAAGCCTCTCAGTTTTTCAGTCCATTTCCAGTTTAGGAAAATTGAATTAATCTCTTTACCCAAAGCAACTCAGACATCCACATTCAGGCAATGAAAATCATTACAGAGGCCACTAAAACCTATATCTTTAAAGGCTACAGTGCGAAGATTAAAAGCGCCTCTGGGAAAAAATGAAATGGCTGATCAAAATAAAACCATTGAGTCAACAGCGGAAAGCCTGGGCAGGACTGGCACCTTCCAGTACCGACGGGTATTTTAAGATGCTTCCTCTGCTACATGGAGCGATACCGGGGAAGAGCGGATGCTATGTGATTTCACACATGGCAGCGTGTTCGGACATTAGGGATGTAGGAACTGCCAAACGAATTCAGCCCCATAATCCAGTTAATACAGGGCTGCTACTGGGTTTAAAAATCTAGTGAGGGCACTTATGGATTGATCTGCCCACCCGCAAATCACCTCCTGACCCCAGACAGCCAAAGAGGGGTTCATCTTACCTAGCGATAGACATCTGCTGTGGATAATTCCACCTGAGCAGGTCACCTCTGCTCCCTGATCCTTGTGAGAAAGCAACAGGCACTCCTCGGAGGCCTTTCATCTCATTTCAAAGAAAATTTAAACCAATTCAGAAAATCACACTCTAATCATGCTCACTTCTCGCTCCTTGTAGTAAAGGGAACCGAGGACAACCAGCTCCGATGGAGACGTGACTGTGGCAGACCTCTAGTTATAGAGCAAGTATTCATCGGTTCATTGGGTCAACGTGTGTATCTGAAAGTTAAAGTCAGGCTTAAATACTTCGTTGGACTTCAGTGCGTGTTCTTCGGGTGCCACGGACCACGTGTCTATGAAATACCTGGTGTGTGTTTTAATTACAAAGCCAGCAAAACCCCCTCCTTGAGGAATTTATAACCCACGCAGTCACCAAAGGAAGAGGAGTGACGTGCTGTCGTTACCCGGTGGTTCAGCCACTTTCTTTCCATCTTCATGTGCTCAAGTGCTCTCATTATGCGAAAATTACTTAAGGACAAACACGAGAAATGTCATCCCCCAAGAGTCAGGCTCTTTGCTTCCGAACATCTGGTCTATCACTATTAGGCCATTTTGGAGTTTTTTCCTAATGTGGAGAATCAGCAGCAGGCAAGGCATTTCCCAGACACGCGCAATGAATAAGAAATCTGCTGCTCGGCAACCCT
Source organism: Anhinga rufa (assembly GCA_013400875.1). Classification (NCBI taxonomy): domain Eukaryota; kingdom Metazoa; phylum Chordata; class Aves; order Suliformes; family Anhingidae; genus Anhinga; species Anhinga rufa. The sequence goes on along the minus strand of VZTV01057566.1, from coordinate 8,907 downwards.
GAGAACAAAAGTTGTCCATCTTTAGGTGGGAGTGAGGCCAAACGGCCCAAAGATGGTGCAGGAAGATCAGTGTCTTCTGCACAAGGACAAGTTCACTCCTCCTGCCTCCCCTCTGCTCCTACCTCGAGCAATTCCCCTTCTTCACCCCTCCTTCACGTCTTATCCTAATTTAAGATAAAGTTCCATTTGCAGGAACATTATCATTTCAGAGCCTTACAGCTCATTTCCTTATTTGTTCCCTCTCCTTCAGCTGTGCCAGCACAGCTGTTTGCAAGGCCCGCTGTGAACCAGACCGGGGAGCTGATCCTGCCAAAAAGAGAAAAAGCTGATGCAAACCCCAAAACATAGCTCTTCCCGCCCAAGCTGGATCGGTTCCCCGCTCTAATTTACTGCGTTGCATCAGGGCCCGCTGTGCAGAGAACGAGAAGAGGAAGGTGGTATTTGCTGAGGTGTTGGCATCGTGGGGTATATGCCAGCGCGATCGCAAATTCTCACCGAGCCTTCAGAGCTGGATGCTGCTTTCCTCCTATACGACGGTGCGCTTTAAAGAGCTGCTGGTCTTTTGTTGTGTACTGACTACGCGTTCTGCATAGCGAATAAAATACAACATGTTTTGGGGATAGTTTGCCAGATGAGGCAGATAAAGCACCAAGTGCTGTTCTAGGGAGTATTTCAGACCTGCACAAACCAGGGGCGTTTGGATCCACTCATGTCCGATGTCCATCAGGACGCCCAAAGATGGGAGAAACAAAGTCCTTCCAGCAACTGATTTAACTGATCCACTTTGGGTGCATCGACCCCGCAGAAGGGGATAGGGCTGAAAGGACCCAAGTGACAGAAGACTGGCCATAGCGCAGCCCTAATACAGATTATCCTGGGAATGAATTTACCATCAGGAGTCACCGACAGTGACTTAAAAGGAGTTTTAAGCCTTCACACTTCAGGAGAGAGACATCAGCTGGAGATAGCATAAAGACCCCACCTCCAAATGAGCCAGGACACATAAGGCTCCACAAAGAAGCCTTTTTTTGCATCAAACAACAAATACCTGGAGGGGGTGGTCACGGCTCAGCAAGAAGAGTGCAATTCCTGGCCTTGGGAAGGCTTCCCTTCCCAAAATGACAAACCTCAGCAAGAGATGGCTTCTGGGTCCTGGGGGAACATGGGATTCAGAGCATGGGTCCCTCTCTCTCTGGCAAGATGACCTGAGAACCATTTTCAGGTTTCAAGACAGGGGTGTTGCCTTTCCTGTATATCTTAGTACCACGGGCCAGAGATTCAAAGACTGGCCAAACTCCTCTCTAAAACACTCATGAACGTAAAGCTTACATCTGAATTTCACCAACCTCTTATCCTGGAGAACTGAGGAAGGGACAAGGAGAGTCTTTTTGTTCCCAGGAACTGCAAGGAGCTCGGGTGCATGCACGAGACTGAAAACAGCCAATTTTGGCACAGACATGGTAAGCAGAAACACTTGACCCACAGTGAACTGGGACCCATCTAAGATCTCCAGTGTTAGGAATCAAGGTGAGCTATCTGGGAATACTGCATTTTCCAGTGCTGGAGAAGAGGAGGCTGAGGGGAGCCCTCATCGCTCTCTGCAGCTGCCTGAGAGGAGGCTGTGGTGAGGGGGGGTCGGTCTCTTCTCCCAAGTAACAAGTGATGGACAAGAGGAAACGGCCTCAAGCTGCATCAGGGGAGGTTTAGATTGGATGTTAGGGAAAATGTCTTTACTGGAGGAGCGGTCAGGCCCTGGCACAGGCTGCCCAGAGCGGTGGGGGAGTCACCGTCCCTGGGGTGTTCAAACACCGTGCAGACGTGGCACTTGGGGACATGGTTTAGGAGGCCTGGGGGTGTTGGGTTGATGGTGGGACTTGATGGTCCTAGAGGTCCTTTCCAACCTTAATAATTCTATGATTCTATAAAGCTTCTGAGCCGGTCAGAGGAACCAAGGCCTCTTCCAAGACACGAGTGGTTAGTGGGGCTTGGTGTGGGGTACACTGATGTCTAACAAGCGTCGAGTGGATATCTTGACAGGAGACCTCATTCTCAGCACTGCTCTTACTTCACCAGCTCAACGAGCTCTTTGCTTTCTTCCTTCTGTATTGTGACCAACCAGATGAACTGTGTGGCCAACTATGTGTTATTTCCTCGTGCGCCTCCATGGAGAACAGACCAGTGATTTGGGTTTCCCCAGATCAGAGTCACGTCTTCCAAAACCCCTCTCGTCTCTGTGCTGACTTGCTGGGCAGCTCCAGCAAAGGATACGGCCATGCCAAGGCTTCCAGAAGCTCACACAGGACTGCAGAAGCTGAAAATTTGGGAATTCTCAAGCAGGCACCTTGCTGTAAATGTACCGTAATGTGCAGAGCAGTCAGAAACCCCAAGAAGCGCTCTATGAAATGTTGTGAAGGCATAAATTGGTGTCCTACTAAAATTCATAGCAGCTGCAGATTTAACTGGAAATTAAACTACACGGATGGGTGATTTGTTCCAGTGTAGTTTTAATGAGTCCGTAACAGGGAAGCTGTTTGGGATGCACGGGGCATCACCCAGCAGCACCCGTTTGGTGACAGACCATACGGGGACACAGTCTCTGATCCCCCAAAGCACTGGGTGAAGAAAAAGGCGGGGGGGGGGCATCAAGCTGAGGGGTGTTTTTAATCCTCTGTGGTTGGGATTTTTGGTTAATGCAGTGAAACCACTAATTACAGCTAATTAAACCTGCACTGAGATCAAAGCTCAGTGGAAACTACAGGGGGGAGAAAACAAGAGAGAAAAGAAAGGAAAAGAAAATACGGATTTTGTTGTAACCAAGTCCTTAATTGAAAACTAAAGCAGCTTTGTTAATTAAAAGCAGGAAAACCAAAATGAGGGCATGCTCCACAGATACACAACATGAGTCCAGCATCGCGATGGAGATTACACGTCTTTCCCACGCTGTCAGCAAAGAGAAGCTTTTCTTCCAGGGCCTGTTCTGCTTCGGGCTCCTCTACAGGGAAGGGTCTTCCTAGGATCCGTACTGCAAAGCACTGGTGACTTTTACCCTCCACAGCACTGACAACCGTGGGCTATAAAGTGAGAGGAGAGGAATTCCTCCAGACTAACACGTTTGCAGTTTTTATGAACACGGAAGAGCTTTCCCCTTCAACACAAAGACAAAAGGGGATGGCTCAGTGACCGGCTTGTCTACACCAGGATACCGAAATAACCCATTGGTGGCTGGCTGCAAAAGGAAGGGGTTCAATCTGTAGGGTTGTCTAGCCCTGACAAGACATGACAGGATATATAGGTGACAGCCACCTGCTGTCCCTGCCGTGCAGAGAACATTGTGGATGTGTTGAAATTTCGCCCCCAATCTTGATACCCAGCAATAGCGACCAAACATCTGGGAGACTGTCATAGGTATTTCATGATGAAGTGGCTCCGTTGCATCTGAGAACAAAAAAATCCTCACATCTGACCTGTGGGAGAGGTAATGAGTGAAGTCAACAGGGACCCAAGACTTCATGCAACGGCTGCTCCTGGACCACAGCTAGATCTCAGCTATTTCACTCTTTCTCTGGTGCCCGTGCCCTTCATGTCTGGGTCACATATTATCCTGTACTCAGTGATTAATACTTCACAGTAAATGAGCTGTGGGCATGACTTGTTGCAGGCTGGCCACTTTTCTCTGCAGCTGAGCCCCGTGATACTGAATCCATCACGGTATCTCCCCAGCAGCTTTCTGGGAACATCAGCCCCCACAGGCAGGCTGCTCCTAACGCAGGGGCAGAAAGACGTGGCTTTCAGGCACGGAAATTTTGAAGTAGCAGGACTATTGCGTTTCCAGTTGCTCCAGCAACAGAGAGGGAAGAAAGAACAGATCTGCAGCATACTCAACCCTGGCTCAAGCTCAGTTCTACCTGCAGTAGAAAGATACTACCTGCAGTATCCTCTCTAGTGGTCTGCTCCATTTGCTTTTGAATATCCTAAGTGCTGTGGAGGACACATGCCTGTACCTGGGACCAGTGCCTGGTACCCCTGTTGTCTACCCAACTAATGTGGGTTTTATTTAAACTGAATGATCTTAAATGCCCCAAATTTTCTCCTGGCTTGAGTGCAGCCCCAAGGGAGAACATCTGAGATACACTTCTCATCCAGTTCTGAAGCACAAATGAAGACAGGCAGCAGAGGAGCATCACAGGAGCACTGCAGAGGCACCTGAGAGCAGAACAGTCTGCCACTGAATGAAGGGGGACCAGGTCAGGATCCATTGGATCTGGGGTTCAACGCACACAAGCCAAGCATCAAGAACAGCTCTTCCCTCGACCAGCTATATTCTCAGGCAACCTGGGCACCCACACAGCAAACACAGCCTGCTGTTTCTGTATCTATCAAGAATGAAATCAGAAAGAGAAATAACATTTGGCAATGCAAAGGACTTACTTCAGAGCACCGGGATGTCTGAGGAATCTCTAATGCACGCTGGCTTCCCCTTCCCTCTGCAGCACCCAGTAGATGGCAGCAAGTTATTGCTTATTCCTCCAGTCTGGGACAGCCTTGCACATTAGGCAAGAGGCACAAATCTCTCCTGCCCCTCTATAATCAAACAAAAAAATCCCCTGCCTGCCAGTCGTCGCAGGAGAGGAGCCCTGAATGCTAAGCATCCGAACTAGAACTCTGAAATAAAGCACCCTCTGAAATCCTGCTGCTGTGGTTCAGAGGCTGTTCCCGGTGGTGTTGTCCAGTTCTCCCCATGCGAGAATCTGAGCTGTGACCGGAGACGGGACAATCCATGGATGTTTGTACTGAAAGCAACGGACCTGTTTGCCCTGGGAATTTGTAGCATAAGGCCATCTCTGCCCCTTGCCATCAACTGAGCTGCTCCTAAACCCGGGGGGTCTGTAGCCACTCTGCTGCTGCGATTTACTCAAACTTGCAAGCAAAATTAGAGTGCTTATTAGGTGCTGGAGCAGAGCTGAGGCAGATTTGCTGCTTCTCAAACCCACACTGGTCTCTTCCCATCGCACCATGTGGGTCCTTGAAGACATCTTGGCACCTTGGCCTTGGTACCCAACCTAACCAACGATGCAGCAGTTTGACATTGGTTTGAAAGAAAGCTCCAGCTGCATCCTCCTTCATCTATACTCTTACCCTCCCCACCTGAACAAAGAAGGGCTTTGGGTAAAGGGTGTGTTCCCAGGACCCATTTAGCGTAACTGGTGGTAATTGTAACTGCTTCCTATAAATGCCTTGGCAGTTCTCACTTTGAAACCAGTATGAGGACTGGTGCCGTTCTCTCCTGCCTCTCTGCAGGTGGCTGTGTGGGTGCAGGGAAGATGTTTGCCCCGAGAATATAAGAAAACAAATAAGTACATGTACATCGTAGCCTCACGGGTGTCACCGGGAGAGCACAGACGCAGAGGAGCAAGGTCGGAGCAGCAGCTGCAGCTGTATTTTGCCAGGGAGCAGAAGCAAAGGCCATTTGCTTTTGTGAAAGACAAAAATTCAAGCAGCCCTTGTATACGGATAGATTTGCCGACCTGTGAACAACTGTCTGGCATGCTGATGGCCTCTCCCCATGCCTTCTCACCGGGGAATTCTCCGGAGCGGCTGGGATCTGCCGGCAGAGACAACGTAGGTGCCAGATCTACTAGAAAGATATGGTCAGCGCCAAGGGCCCTGATAAACATCTTCAGCAGCAGAAGAGTGATTCCTGGTCCCCGTGGGATGGATGGCCATTGCAACTGTTAACTTGAATGGCAGCGCCAAGAAAACCTCCGATCTAACTCTTAGGTGTACAGACACCTCTGGTTCACTAGGCTGCAAACCGTTTAAGGGATGAAAGACACTTTCAGACCCAGTAACGATGAGTAGTACCACTCAAAAACCTTTATCTCAGAGGTCAGAATGACACTGCGTTGTATGAAACGCTCACATTTCCTCACTGGTCTCTCCCTTCCCCTTGCAACCACCTCAATTAACTTTCAAGAACAGGGCAATTTTATCACTGCTGTATGTCTGAGAAAGTGGTTGGTTTTTTTTTTCCAATGAAAAATGAACATCTAAGAGTTGAATGATATTTTATTTAAGGATAAGTATGAAGCAGAAACCTAGCCCTTTTTGCCCACCTCTGATGAAAACTCTGCATAAATATGCAAGCATAATTTTTGGTGGGGGTAGAAGGAGCCTAGGAAAGGAGGCACAAGGGAAAAGACCTGAACTAGAATCCAAATTTGAAGCTGAATTTTATCGCTCTAATACCATAAATCTAATTCTGGGTCTGAAACTTCCAAAACTTGGAGGTATTTGAAACTCATGCTCAGTGCCAGACTTTGCAGTACACGCCTAGGTATTATACACGGGAAGAAAATACTGCTTTTTCTTTAATATCGCAGTGGATGCCCTAACAACTGACTGCATTTCTGCTGGCCTAGATACTGAACACACGTATAAGGGAAAAACCTATTAATATTTGCAGGAAAATTAACCAAGGCTACAAATCCTTTTGCGAAACCTCAGCAGTCAGAACCAGCTTACTTTAACCTCTATCCTGTCGGTGGAGAAACTCCTTGCTAGAGCTTGCAGAACTTGGCAATTTATTTTTTTTTTCAGTGGAAACGTGCTCTGGCTCTGCTTCGTGATGCTCTGCAGAGAGTTTCCCTACTCCACTCTCCCCTGAACTGAGAATCTCAAAGCAAAACTCATTTGAAATAAATTTCCCCCCCTGCCATGGTACTACTCCCAAAGCAGCAAATCTTGCTGTTGTTACCTGCAGGTTACAGAACTTTTGAAAAATGTGATTTAAATAGTAAGAGTCTCACTAGAACCAGTGGTTAACTCTTACACGGGTTAAGAGTTTGCTGTGAATCCTCTACGTGATTTTGGCTTCAGAGGAGAAAGATCCTTCCCCTCCAGTTTCCCTGGTTGGGGTTTCTGCTGCCTAAGGCAAGGTACCAACTAAGAGAAGAACGGGGATGCCCAGTGCTCTTTGGGGCGCATAGAAAGCTTTGAAGAATATATAAAAGGCGAAAAATAAAAACAAAACCAAACCCCAAATCAAAAGCATGACACTCAGGAAAATCTTGAAAGTCTTTTGGCCCTTTCTCAAATGGTCCGGTCTTTCCTGTAAACTTGAGCACATCAGACTTTAAAAACATTCACTTTCAGAAAAGGACCACACAAGACCTGTTCCAGAATTAAAACTTAACATACGAAGAGTGATTGTATGAAGAGTGATGTATTGATTGCTAATTGTGGTTATTTGCTTCATGAACCCCGAGTGTCACACTCTCATGGACAAAGAAATATCAAGAGGGCAAGGGAGCAAGAGGCAGGGAACTGACTGTCCAGGGGAAGCATAAGCCAGTTGACTTCAGATGAGGCTTAGATCCAACCTGGAGGGCAAAGAGCTCCATAACTGCCTGAGAAAATCGATTTTTCTTTCTGCGTGAAAAAAACCCACTAAAAAACCTAGTATGTCTTTCCCTGATCAAAGGAGCCCATGAGTTCTAATCAAGTTCCGTAAAGAAATCAGAGTAAATGTTGAATTATTTTGCACAAGGGCAAATGCAAAGACCAGAGGTGGGGCAGTGAGTTCTAAGCTGGGTTAGACCCACTTCAGAAATCTCTTCTCTTCTCTCCATTCAGTAATGATCACCCAGTTCTCCGCAGAAGTGAAGCAGGGAGGGAATTTACCCCAGTTACCAGGAGGTGCCGAGGGTAAGGAAGAGCAGGCGAGTATTTCTCCATCAGCTCTGCTACTGCTCCCGTACGTGGAATAACCACGTGCTCTTCATCTCTCATCTTTAAAAAGGCAAAACAGTTAGCTACTGTGCAAAGCATTTATAAATTCCTATATGAGAATATCACGGAAGTACAAATCACTTTTATCCTACATTGATGTTATTTTATGCTTTCTGGGGGTGAACCATTATGTTTATTTTATAGTTTGAGTAGACCTTGGTAACTGGAGTCCCTGGGGTAGCATGAGAACTTGCTCGGGTAATCATAAATTCAGGTGAGCAGGGCAGGGTTTGGATGCGTGAGACACCTTGTTTATGTAAAAAGGGAATCTGGATAATAAGCATTCAGGAGCCATCTGAAGAACAAAAGAATAAAACATTCTCTCTAGATCACAGAAATCTTCCCCAAAAGGAAGAGGGAAGCAATGCAGTCATGAAAGCTAAAAAGAAATGTTGTTGAATTTATATTATGGGAAGAAATCTGCATCACAGTTACCCCAAAGCAGCTGATGCTGCTGTGCACAAGCTCAGGCATCTCTTCCGAGCTCCACAGCTGTCGTTGATGGTACCCAGCAGCTCCAATGGCGCAGGTGAAAATCTGTTTGTCACGTAACTCATGTATGAAGAAGGCTGGTGTGTGTCTGACGCTGTGGAAGCTGCTGGTCTGGCATATCAAGCAAGACTGGGAGGGGTGAACACGTTCCCTCCTCGTCCTTCCCTTCAAACTCCACGTCAAATTATGCAGCACTATGAGTCAGAGCTCCACGGCTATTCAACCCTTACTGCAAAGAACTCTCCGGAANTTACTGCAAAGACCTCTCCGGAAAGTGGCCAGCCATGCCGTGCCAGCCTCCAGCAGCCCTTGGTCAGCATTTAATTATTTGGGTGCCAGTTGCTGTCAGCACATGCTCAAGCTCTGATCTTCCTGCCAAAAATTGGGCTAATTTATTTAACATTTCAACAGATCAGGGGAAAAAAATAATTTAAAAAAGAAAAGATTGAATTTGGGAACTCTATTCCTTGGAGAGCTAGTAATGGATCTTTCTCTCTCCCCCTCCTCCAGGCCTCAGCATTCATAACTTCTCCATGTCAATGTTATTATGAAGAAATTAATTCAATAATGAGATCATTCCCCATATGAGAGCCCAAGTAAATGAGGCACTCAGTCATACCTACTCTC
>VZTV01057565.1:1439-11833 GCA_013400875.1 Anhinga rufa | reverse complement strand
TCTTTTTTTAAACTTCTATAAAACAGACACTCATGACATAATCACAAGGAGCATCTCTCGCCTGGGATGAGCTTTGCATTGCAGTCCATGAGGCAGAAGAAGGCCAGGAGAAGGGCTGCATCCTCACAGAGTTCTGCTCCATTCAGGCTGCTCCTGGCAGCAGCAATTGGCAGTGACTTTTCCTGCACAGGAAATTCTTTCTAGAGACTGATGTAATTCTGTAATTCCTGTGAATCAAGTATTGTTTCTAATGCTAAAATTCAAGCACTCTTTTAGTTCAAAGACATTTACATTTTAAATATTCAGATATTTCAGAGTTGTCAGATATTTCTGAGAAAAGGGGTGCCCCTTCTTTTTCTTCTGACAGTTCTGTCTGCACCTATGGAGAGTAAAGGGAAAATGCCGTTCTAGCAATAGCTTCCCTAGATATTGAGGGGAAAGACACCGAGTTTTCTTACACTTGCTTTTGGCTTTCTCTAGGTACGGTTACTTACAGAGGTATATAGCAGAACCACTGCCTTGCAGAGGAGACGAATGGCAGCCATTGATTTGGTACAGAAACTCTTTACTGGCAAATGAAGATGAGGAGAACTCTGTCCTCAGCAGTTCAGGAGAGTGGTTCCCTGTGGGCACATCTAAGCCGTCTTCTTTTAAAAGGAAATTGTCTAATGGTATGAAAACTTCCCTGTTCTGGATCAGCTGTATTTGCTTTGTCCCAGCAAAAATGCACTTCATGCTTTGCATTAGCAGTACCACAGTGTGCTGGCTGTTGTGGACTTTCCAGTTTGAACTGTGGCTTTTGCCTTCAGCTTTGTTGTTGTTTTTAAAGGCCTCTGCATCCCTCCATAGCAGGAAGGTTGGTCTGGAGACTTTATGTGAGCTGAATTCAGATAATCTTGAATTCTGCTCCGTACTGAGCTCTGGCATTTGTCTGTGCCATTGAGACTAGGTTCATTGCTTTCAGTTGTTAAGTTAAGGGCTCGTTGCTTTAGGCCCTGTAGATAATCGAGACAGGAGAGGTGTTTCCAGAAGTTGACTCAGCTCTTCAGCCCAGACGATCTGGGCCAAATAATCTTCTGGGATCTTTCTCTCTGTTGAATTTCTGGGGAGCCTGTAAGATGATACTCCTAACTTAAAGAATTATAGTTAGGTGGGCTTCATTGAGACTTTAGCAGCTCTCATGGACTTCCAATCCATGATGAGGTATTCACTGCGTGGATATGGTGGGACTTAACTAAATGTAGTAAAGCCATGATGAAAACAATTGCCAGTAAAAATGCTAAGTGCTGTGGAAATGTGTGGCTGTGTGTGGAGGAAGGGAATTTTTCCAGAGCATACTTGAGTTTCTCTCTCATCCTTTCTCACAAATTTTCTTTTCGGTGACCTGCCTTCAGGTCACCTTGTTCCTTTGTGTCCCAAAGGCCCTCCTTTCCTGAGGGTTAGATAGACTCAGTAGTACTGATAGCACTTATGGACCAGGGCCAAGATCATAAATGAGAATGCAAAAATGACCAGTGGGCAAATTAAATTGATTTTCTTTTATGTGACTTTTAGCTGGTTCCTTCAATAAATGAATGCTTTGCTCCAAATCTCTCCTTGAGCTTGGCCCCATTGCTTCACTGCTGTGGGGTACATGTTGGAAATGTCCTTCTCGAGACCTGTGAGGGTGAGGCTGATGAACGAGTCTGTTCACTGTCTGTTACAGGGTCTTTGCCTGAAACCAGCCAGACTGAAGCAACAAGCAAAGCTCCAGACCTACAGTGTGCTTCCCAGCTTGCCTCAGCCACAGGGAAAAGCAGAAAGAGGCTAAAATCTCGAGAGATGCACTTGCAAGAACATTTGCCGTTCCTTTGTCCAGGAGGGCTGCGGAGAAGATACTGGTGAGAGTTTTATGTCTTATAAGCTCCTTCACTTGTCCTGGTATTGACAGCTGGATTCTCTCTATCCACCTCTGCTTCTGTTTTTTGTAATATTTCTGTGGGCAAAGGGCACAGGGTGTGTGCCCCTCCTGTCTTTCTTACGGGCTGTGTCCCAAGGACAGCTTGTACTTGTTTACTCAGTTCAATACCTACATTTGCTGCTTTAGCCTGATTGTCCCCCACTGTCACAGGGCTTCCGTGCCTTCTTGGACTAATATCGACTGTGCAGAGGAAAAGACAAGGAAGGAGGAGGGTTCCCTGTCCCACTTCCCTTGTCTCTGGTTCTGATCAGAGGGCTGTGGTGTTGGATGCTCCCTGGCTGTTTGCTGCAGCCAGATGATGAGTGTTTTCTGCATCTCTAGAAATGAAAGATGATTCTTGTCTCTGCAGATCTGCTGTTAACTACTGTGTAACTGGTGACTTTCTTTTAGAGAGGTGCGTGTCTGTGTGCAGCATGCACACATGCCTGAGCGAAACCCCACAGAACTTGAATGTAAGAGAGGTATTGCAGAACTGGGGAGTCTGGAGGCTGCTTCTGAGCTCTGTAAAGCACTCAGAGTGCCCAGTTGGGATATTTTCCTTCAATACAGTTCATTTATTGAGGTGTTAGGTGCCATTTCCCATATTGGTAGGTTAAAAGATGAAACACAAATCGCAGAAAGATGCATGCTTTTCCAGGTTTTGGAACACTTGTTGAATGGACCTGGTAAATACAAGTAAAAAAGAACAAAAATTTATTAAACATGAGGGTAGCCCCTGTTCAAATGAATGTTTTGTTTCTGAACTGCTTTGTTGGAAATTCCTTGGAGCATAACCCCTTTCATACCTGGGAAATATTGGGCCAGAAACTTTGAGCTGCCTTACATGGATATCTCAGCAGCAGATCTTAATATGTGAACTACTCTGCCTTAAGCACACTTGTGCAATGTGCAGCCTCTCTTATAAAGTCTCTCAAGACTTAGGTGGTCTTTTTTTTTTTTTCCAGCAAAGATGAGATTAAGACAGAAGACGTCTCAGAGGAGGGTCGAGCAGAAGACACAGTTGAAGATGTCGATGTTGATGTGGTTGGTGCAGACCAGGTAATTCCAGCTCGGATTTTCCAGCTCTGAGGAGGGCTGTAGTTGAGGTGGGGGAATATGAGCTCAGAATCTCGTGAGAACCCATCTAGCAACAAAGGGTTGCTAGCTGCTCTTTTGTGGCCCCTTTTGGGCTGAGAAAAGGGGTTCTTCCCTCTTCCCTTTCCAGCTGCAGCTGTAGTCTCCTTCTTCAGCTTGATTTGCATTTTTAAAGCAATTCTTTATTGTAGCATCTAAGACATCCTTAGGTACCTTGAACACCAGCTAGGATGCAGAGGGGGATCCAGTTTCCTTTTTTCCCATCCTGTGAAGCTCCTTGATTAGGAGCCATTTGGTGCCGTTGCTTCATGTTACTGACACATTGCAGAGATGGCACTGCTGCATGGCCTGCAGGGAATGTCTGCTTCAGAACGGTGTTTGCATTGTGCTCTTTAGATCGAAAGACTCGAATGTGTCTGATCACTGGTCAGCCTGGGGCTTTCGCTGGAGCGTCCCTTGTTTCTTGCCCTTTTCCAGTCAAGGCTGTTGGGGAGATTAAATTGTTCCCAGACCAGCTGGGGATTTGAAGGGAAACATGCAATGTTGTGGGCTTGGAGTGGCAGCCACTGTAGCCTGGGGCTTCTATTGTGGGTACCGATTGCCTTTGGGATCAGGTAATAGTTTGGCAGGCAGCGCCTGCCTGGGTCTCAGCTCAGCCCTGGCATGGATACTTGCAGCAGGGAAGGGTTTGCAGCCCTTTGGGACAGCGGAGTGCAAGGACTGGAACAGGTTGTTGTACACCAGGGGCCGTGCAGTAGTGACTGTACTGAAAGGGGGAAATAAATAAGAGGCCACGAGGTTTCCTGTGCTGCAGCCTTTCACATCCCTCCCAGCCTCTAAGGGTTTGCTGTGTCAGCCGTTGCAAGGGGCTGAGCGGGTCCTGCAGGTTTTTCTCCTGTATTTCCCCCTGCTCTCTGAACTTCTACTAGAGTATAAACCCCATGCTTGGCAGGCAGGTTTCTTGCAGTGATTTAGGCAACCCCTTTATTTCCAGTGGCTCTGGTTATCTGGGATCTAAGAGCCACATTTGAAGACTTTGTCTGATTTTTGACTTTTTAAATGATTTTTTTTTTCCTGTAAAGTTGAATAAATGGTTTCATTTCATATTTGAGTGGTGGGTTTTTTTTTTTGTTTTGTTTTGTTTTTGTTTTTGTTTTTTGTTTTTTTTTTAAAGAGGGCTAGAAGGAAAAAGGGACTTGTCTTTTCTTCCGGTCGTAGACTGTTTGTTTGGACCATATGCTGCAGCAGAATCACAGAACGGTAGGGGTTGGAAGGGACCTCAAGAGATCATCTTGTCCAACCCCCCTGCATGAGCAGCACCTATTGAAGACAGATAATAATTTAAATCTGTGGACCGAGATCGAAGCCATACAGAAAAAGCACTACTTATCTAGCATATGCCCTTTCCCTTTAGAGCCTTTTCTGGGCTCCTTGTGGTGTAGAAATCCTTCTTTCCTTTTGTGGAAGCTAAATACCATGCTTTCCAAGAGCCAGCTACAGCCAAGCTGCTAAATGGTTAGAGGCTCCGCTTTTATTCTGACTCCTTATGTGCTCTTATATGATGTTCTCTTGATAGTGTGAGACTTACTTAATCTTTTTTACTTCTGGTGTAGGACAGTTAAGAAGCTGAGAGGGTAAATGGAAGTGAAGAACACGCTACCATTTTTTTCCTGCAAATTGTTTAACTGAAAACAGGGTTGCGATGGCATCAACCAAGGCAGAGCAGGAGGTACGGATCAAGTCAAATCGCCGCCTGTAGGCCTCCACCCAGAACCGGTTACTAGCACTGCAGTCGATTTCTCCACATTGCTGTTCGTGGTGTTACTGATTTGGCTGTTGCACTTCCGAGGTTGTGGGCGTTACGAACTGCATTACGCAGCTGCATCCTGGTGCTTGATGCTGCTTTAGAACCATTCCCAACCTACAGATTGGAACTGGGGTATTGACTCTATAAACTAGATGAGACAAGCTTGCTCAAACCGGCGCAGGGGCAGCGTTCTGCTGGATGTATCTTTACCATTTGAGATACCCAAGATGAAGATCTACTTGTTTCCTTGTACTTAACCACAGGGGGAAAGGAGCCTGGCCCAGCTGTGCACGCCGTCACCTGCTGGGTGATGGCCACAGCCGGTGGCTTGGCGGTGCTGTTTCCTGCCTGCAAGATGGAAAACCTGGATCAAATTCTCCAAAAGTATTTCTAACTTCCTGTGCTTACAGAGACGGGGGTAGTGGTCTGTGGCGGTCGGGACGTGTTCCCAGGAGACTTGCATCAAGGCTTCTAAGCAGCAAAGAAACAAACAGCGGACCAGTTGACTGAGTATTTTCCCCTGGAAGAAATCCTTCATGCACAGTGATCATGGGTATTTACTTGGAAAATATAAAGCCTGAAAAGACAATGTAAATAGACTGTTAATATGGCCCTTCAGAACAAGTCTTTCCATTAACAACTGGGAAATGTTCTTCACTCAAGAGTGTTTCGGAGGCAGGCGGCTGGGGCGTGCTGGCTGCTTGTGCTGACCCTTTGTCACTGCTCCGTGGGATTGTGCACTGCATTAATCCTATCAGTCAGCTTTATTTTGTATGTGTGTGTATATATATATTTTGGATTGTAAGTGTGTAAAATAAAGTACATAACCATTGCTACCTGTTAGTACTGGAAGTGCAAGTGATATTCCCACACTACATCTGGAGCCAGAAGAGCAGCAGTGCTACTGGCCTGGTACTTTGCCGTTATTTGCCAGGCTGAGAAGTGAGCTCCTGCAAACATGGAAGCGAAAGCCAAGAGCAGTTCCCAGGCAATAGTAAAGCCGTTGTGTTTCATTTTGCATACTTCAGTACGCAGTAGGCTAATGCAAGGGGAGCAGTAGCACCCCACGAGATAATGCTGCGTCTCACCCAGCTCAGCTTGCGCTCAGTTCCACACCTGGGCTGTGACAGCGATGTTTCCCTCCTCCATCTGGATCTGTGGCTCTAGGCCCAAGCACTTACCAGGCAGACAGAACACAGCTGGACTTGGACTAAGAAAACAGACCTGGGACCACATCAAACATGCAAATGCTCTAATTGCAGCAAAGGACTAGGGCTGGGAGTTATCCTTCTGGGGGGAAGTACAGGAGTCTTTATAATTCACATATTGCAAGAAAAGGCACTTCCCCAAAATAGCATAAATTGCTCTACTAGATCCATGCACATCCTTTAGGAAAAAAGGAGCTTGGTTATCAAAACTATAATAGGGAGCAGGATTTAAGAGGCACTTCGTTAAACAGGGTGGCAACGACAGCTCCAGGCTCTGTGGCAGAGATCTACCCAGCACCACAGCTCGCTCTGATCAATGGAGAAAAGTCACTGCGTGAGGAGGAAGCCCTTGGCTCTACATGCCAGTTACAAGCCCCCTTTTTAAGAAGGGGGTGTTCCAGCTGAAGGGTTTAAGGCAGGGGAAAGCAGCAACCCCCCACCTCTTGAACAGCAACAGAGGTTCGGGATGGTCATCTAGAAAGGCAGCTGGCTGTCCCTTCCCACAGCGCCTTAGGGGACGGAGCTCAACGGAAATGCTTGTCTTTGCTGTTGAAAAACCCCAAACTGTGGGTAAGCAGTGAGAGGTATCTGACCGCTGC
Organism: Anhinga rufa; assembly: GCA_013400875.1. Lineage (NCBI taxonomy): Eukaryota > Metazoa > Chordata > Aves > Suliformes > Anhingidae > Anhinga > Anhinga rufa. Next base: position 5,185 of record VZTV01057565.1, on the reverse strand, counting down.
TACAGAAGTTTGGCATTGATGAGTTTCCATTAAAATCGGAATCATCAACACTGATTTTATTTTTTAAGAGTCCTTTGAACAGCATTGAAAGGACTAGATGTGGCTTGGTAAGGTTCACTACCAGCTGTTAGTGATGAATGTCATTGCTTAAGATACATGGGTGTGCAAGTCTCTCCCTGCAGTGGATTTCTCTGTGCCACTTCTGGCTGTCCAGCAAGTCTTTTGGATGAAGAAAAACCTGCCAGAGCTTGATTGCTTTGAATATGCAGCTTGGTGTAATTATCCAACCAGACTGCATTCACATGTAACCCATCCTGGCTTAAATGGCTCTTTAATCTTAGGAAGTTAATTGTGTGCAGTACATAAGATAATTAGAACTCTTGAAAATCTTTATTTGAAAATCTTTATTTGAAAATACAAACATGATTTCTAAACATTTTAACAAATCTACACTGCAACCAAAAAATAACTTACATCTTTTTGTACATTTTTTTCTCTCCAACGAAATCTGTTTAACAGTAAGAGTGAGGCAACAATTTCAAGCTGCTGTGACACTGATGAATATCCATGGAATGTGTCAATAGCAAACAACCAAAGGGGGGGACAGACAAAAGCACTGAATGCCCACAACAAATTAGTGCACATCACTGATCAAGTACCATTTATACAAAGGATTTTAAAAAAATTGGTTCCTTCTACATGGATGAACACACTCATTTTGGATCAAGTATGAACACTAAAACAGACTTCATCATTAAATAATCTTTTATAATGAACATCAGTGAAGAGACTGAAGTTTAAAAGGGCAAGCAAAATTAAAGTTGGGCAAACGAGGACTACACAGAGAAGAGAAGCAACTCGTCTCAGGCGTTCACTTTCCTTGTGCACTAATGTGCTCAGCTCGTCAAATGAAACTTATTTGTAAATGAGAGCCAAATTGTGCCCTCACAGTCATGTCCCTTCCTTGCCGAGGCATAAAAAACCCCAGGGCCGTCTGTGAGCATATAAGCAGCGACGGCCAGGTACAACTTGTCCCCGTACCCCCCATACCAGGGCGGGAACAGCCGTTCACATGCGGGATGGAGATGGTCAGTGCACCACACACCAACTTAGAGAGAATTATACAGTTCTCTTAAAAACAGTAGATTACTCTTCTCTAAAGTCAAATATGGTTACTCTTCCAAAAAGGAATTATGCAACATCTGTAAATAAATATTTTAATCTATTTTACAAACTATAGACTACAGAATAAATACAAAAAGTTTCATCATTCCATACAAATGCGCTTCTTTTATTTAAAAGGTAGTGTAGTGATTAAATATTTTGAGCACAAAACTAAGCTGACTTCCTGGAAACAAACCCCACTGAAACGTATAGGTGTGTAGCAGACCTGCTGCAGACTGTCCCTTCTCTCCTGCAAACGCTGACCATATGTAACTGCTACTCAAAGTCCTCTTCATAGTCATATTCATCCAAGTCTACATCGGCCAGATGGGAAGGCATTTCAAAAAATGGTCTTTTCTCCATTTGATACTTTAGGACGTTGGCCTTCTGATGGTCTACAGGGTTCAGTTCTGCTTCATACCTGGGAGCGGGCAAAACACCGAAAATGAGAGTCTCGCCATGTGGGAAAGCGCCCAAATGTTCAAACCCTGACAAGCCACCCGCAGGAAGGACGCGATTTCCAATATCTGGTATTTACAGTAAAGAAACACAACCAGAAGCAGCACTAGATTTCTGTAATAATTATATTTAAGCTAGCTTATTCTCCCATCATGTGCAGAACTTACTAGTGAGATATGCAGCTTTACTGAAACGGTTCAAATCACCTACTGCTTTAGCAGGCTACTCCTAAGTTAGAAATGGTCAAATGCAAGACTTAAGTGCTTGACAGAAACCACGTGCTTGACAGTTCTTTTCAAGAAAGCTGCAATTAGGCTGAATTAGGAAGAACAAACCACAGCTGTAGTAGATACAACAAAAGAGAGAGAATACTGAAAGTGTTATTAAAATGCAAATGAGCATGAGGAAGTGATAGCAACCAGCTCTGTATTTTAAGCAGACACTAGAAAGCAGGAGCCCCTTGTTTACTGAGAAGTTACAGATAACCTCCTGCCGATTATGAAAATGAAAAACGTAACGCTAACTCACTCAAGCTGCTGAAGTCTGATATTTAAAAAAATGTGCTTCAGCACTGCTTAGGTGGGATCAAGCTGTAATTGATAGCTGTTTAAGAAATTAAATAAACCTCTGTAGAGATTTATGATGTCAGGTTAAAGACCTGACCATTTCCTGGGCTAGGGTGACTCGGGTTCATGCACATCTTCCCAAGTGCGACTGAATCTCATCTCAGCAGGTGATTATTTCCATCTACTTAACAAGACTAGGCAAAGAACAAGCTTCAGACACTGCGGTATCTGTTCTTCAAATGTGACTTTATAGTAGTGGCATTATGTAGCGATTGGAAGTATTCTTTCAGAGAAAGACACGGGACGAAGAAGAGTTAAATACTAAGAATCCACTACGAAGACTGACAGAGTAGCATTTACAGCAGAGGTGGGAAGAAGAGCAACATTTCCAATTGTGAATGCAATCCTGTTGCAACACTTCAGAGATAAAACTATTAAACATGCTAAGCCACTTCACCACCATTTTGAATAAAAGAAATCTAACAAAAGATGCTTTGATAACATCAGGTAAAGATTAAGCAGCGAGTACAAAATAGTTCCCGATTATTTTTTTTTTTTGTCCCTTTCATCCTTCCCAAGGGTATTAAAGCCCCCAATTGTGTGAGCATCCATCAGGGCTTAGGCACTGAACAGAACACCTTGGGTTTCTCCCACAAGTTCACCGATTTGAACAGGAAACAAAAGGCATCCCAACAGTCACTTTACCGAGTTACACATTTGAAACCAAGGATTTGGAAGAAAGATGCATATTCCACCATAACAACAGTTTTGGCTCACAAGCTTGTGATTTATAGTCTTCTACACCATCGATTCCACCTTTTTGACAAGGATTTAGTTTTTTCTTTTTTAAACAGCAACACCTTGAATGCACCTTTTGGATTTGTTTACTGCATGCCAATAGAGAGAGATGACAGCAGCTTTTCCCAGTCATTAAAAACAGCAACACGAGGATCTCTCAGACACTATCTGTAGGTTCCATCCATCCATCCTATACTCAGAAGACTGTTATTCAAACATTGTTGGACCAAATGAAAATCTCACTCTCTTCCAAAGCTCTGGTGGCCTCATGGACTATCACTTTTACTGCTTTCCAAGATATTTAAGTAAAGGAAATTTAGAAATGCTCTCCCAGTTTTACACATTTGGGCACTGAGGTTATTTGAGTTACTTCTCACAGTATTAGAAAGTCTATTGCTACTTCCCAGCACAGAGGTTTTTATGAAAATGCAATCACAGAGCTACAACACCTCTGAAAAGTCCTTCCCCCCCCTCGCATTTCTAACGCTCATGTAAACGTAAAGAAATCAGCCTATTTCTAGATTTCTGTACACTACTCCCAAGTTTCAGATCAACTGTTTTCATAGGAATGTCAGAAAAATTATTTACCTTAGAGGTAATCAAATAAAAAAATAGACTGGATTGTCAAACAGTCACTTCAGTCCGGGCAGGCATTACAACCCTTTAAGTACAGCAAGTGATTTTAAGGAAGGTTTTTGCACAACACAGTAACCTAAAATGCTCTTAATACATTTTTGTTAATGTGTTTGTTCATTAGAC
>VZTV01057563.1:4057-33783 GCA_013400875.1 Anhinga rufa | reverse complement strand
AACCAAACCATTCTGTGATTCTACCTTGGGATCATCCTGCAGAGGTGGTACCGCTTTGTGTATTATTGAACCTGATATACCCTCAGAAAAACATTTTAAACTCAGATGCAATATCTTCTGGCAGAAAAAAAATAAATATATTTTTAATCTGCTTTCTTTCCCTAATTTCTGATGTGCTGTTAGCTCAGAACAGAAGTAAGAGCATATAGGGCAGTCTGGGTTAATATAAAATAAGCTGATGAAGATTACATGGAGCTAGCCACATGAAAATCAAAAGGCCTTAGAGAACACCATGAGGCTGAACATTTTTGACAGTTTTTGAAACAAAAGACCTTTGAACAAAATTTTTGAACAAAGACCTTTCAAAGGCATGAGGAGCCTTATTTTTTATTTCAGTCTACTTCAACAAGATAAAGAAATACAAGACAAAATGTATTTTAGAGAAAATTCTCTGTGGGGTCATTAACTCTTTCTAATCAGACATTTGGCCTTAAATTTCATCTGGCCTGTTCTAGGGACTCTGTGTGCTCTCTTGAAGTTGTCATGTTAAAACTGGTTGCCATTGGAAAGGCTTGCCTGTGTCCTTGCAATCGCTATCACATTATTGCCTTGTAGCGATAATGGTCGTAGTGAGAGTTTAGATGCATTTGGATGAGCCAAATAGTGTCACAGAAAGCAACAAGTGCTTGAATTTGAAAACTTAGGCTCAGACTTTAAGGATCAGTGATGCTTAGCTGTGAAGCTGGGTCAGAGAAAAAAAGTGACCCTGTAAAACTTGAACCTCAGAAAAAATCTTTAACAGCTGTGACAGGTGCAGAGAGAGCAGCTGAGGGCATATTTCCGTGAAAGAATTGCCCAAACACACCAAAGCAGACGAGAGAAGTTATTGTGAAAACTTTCTGAGGCAAGAATCCAGACTGCCCAATACCTTTTGTGTAGACGGTTGACATAATTCCTGTTTTTCTGACACTTCAGTGATAACAATTTGCATAGTTAAGACACCACGCTTGTGGCTTTATTGCATTTTAGTGCAAGTACTTTAGCTGCAGAACAAAAGTAAAGCAGTTTGATGTAATATGGATGTCTATTTGCACTCCTTTTAAGATAAACATTAGGCAATAACCATTTCTTTAGAGCCTGTATATTGTTCATATGATTCTCTCTCTTGTATAGCAGCTCATGTTCATCAACATGATACATTCCTGCCTGATTTTCCAGTTCTGTCTTTCATTGAGGATATTCTTTTCTTTCTCTGATTGCTTTTTCTTCTTAGACCATTACTCTACTTGATAGCTTCAGGTTATCATTGTATCCTATCTCCCTCTCCAATAAGCCTATGATTGATACTAATCTTCCTCATGGGACACATTTATAGGATGCAGGATGGAAACTACTCTCTAAATCTTAGCTTTATATGTGCTGACAATTTGCAAGGCTGCACCTTATATTCACTTCAGGTGGCTTAGGGAAAAACATCAGCACCTGGTAATCATGCTTCCAAATAAGAAGAGAAATGCGCTCCATATACTAAAAGTTATCTTGTTGTTCAGTCTCCTGTGCTGCTCCTGCTTGTATTTATGTAACTAGAAAGGGCTTGGATTCTATAGGTGGTCAATGTCCTGTAACCGAACTCATGCCTTTTCTTTCCAGTGAGAGGAGCCATATTTTAATTAATCTAATGGAAGCTTTGACTAGCAGGCAGTCCCCTGAAAAAGAGTTAATGTGCCGGAAAACACTCCACACAAGCAGAAGACTCTTCATTGACTAATGTGCTTAACAGTACTTTTTCTAAGAAAATTATCCCGGCAAAAGCTTCATGGAGTGCATTTGTTTTTCTATTTTTCTTTTCATAATATAGCCTCATGTTTCATAATTTAATTAGGTATGTCTAAGGACCTTTTGAAGATAGAATTATTATATTTTTACTACAGGTTCTGCAGATGCCCATCAGTATAGTATCATGGAAAACAAAAATATTCCATAACTTGGATGAATAAAACCTAGGGCGCTGTGATCACTAGTGTGATGAATGTGTTTGCTGAAGTTTGGCTATTTCATTGTTTCTACTCAACAAATATCTGAAGGCAGAGTCCAGTTATATAATTAACTTTGAAGAATCAATGGGAAATGAAGATGCTAATGTTCCCACAGCATTTGCATATTCAAGCTCCACAGCCCAAGAAACAAAGAGAAGTAATAATAAATTCATTTGTTTTATCTTTTATCTTTTTAAACAGACATGCATTTATCTTTATGAACAGACTTGCCAGACCTTTTTTGAATTGCAAAGTTTTTCTGCAAATACTTGTTATTTGGATTTGCATAAGGATTAAAATGTTGGGCAAGTGGTATCTCCTAACCCTTTCTGTTTACTCGTGTGATATCAGTCACTGGGATACAGTTTTCAAGGCAATCAGTGCTTTTAGTTCAGTGGATAATGCAGTGTGTTTTCAGGCAGATTCTCCAACGTTCCGGAAGTCTAGTTCAACAAAAATTATAAATGTATTTGCTCAGAGGATTTTTTTTTCACCTTCTTTAAGAGCTCCCTGTACCTGCTAGCATAAGGGTTAAAGAATGAAAATATATGAAACTTGAGGGGAAAGTCTGAGCTGGCATGCACAGTGTAGGAATTAAGCTACACTCCTTGTCTGAACATACGTGTGAAAATGTCATGGTCAAAGCAAAATCATCTTAGATCAGAACTTGGCACCACAAAATCAGAACTCCCAGAGACTTGAAAAGGTTGTGTACCACAGCAAGTTGAAGTTGGTTGAAGTTCAAAACTCTTCACGCTTTAAGTGTTTCGATCTGGCTTTTGTTCCAGTTTTTTATACGCAGTAGTGTTACCTAAAATATCCCAATATGCATCTGAATAATTTTACTGTTCAGAGAAGACTAGTTTGAGGGCATCGTTGCATAGTGTGTCAGGTAGATGGGACTTGAAAAGTACTAAAGCAAACTCTTTGTGCTTGTATGTTTTTTTATTTTTAGTTCTTGTCATATTATTATGAAAGCACCGTTCCAACATCGATATAGTACAAAGCAAATATTATCAGGGAACTTGCATTATTTTCACAGGATCACGTCTCTCAGAGTACCTGCATTGTGGAAATCACTTCTGAAGTGCAGTGAAATGTACTTCACTGATGAGACCGTTCGAGCCCCACAGCTTGCTGCATTGACTTACAGAACAGAAGTTAACTTTGCAAATGTGAAGCTTCGGGGTTTCTATTCTGGTTTAGGGTGATTGTTGGGAATTTTGCAAAGCAAAGCAGATTTGGCCTTAAAATCTTCAGTCCTCCAGGACGAATATTAAGGAAGGAGGCACACCAACAGAAACTATATGTATAGCTTGCTTATGAGGGACGGATGTAATGACAGGAGAAGCGTTACACCTGGAGCAGTGCTGAGTGACAGGGGCTCACAAGAGCTGGAGCAGCCATTTGTGATGCGCCAGCAGTGGGCTGGGGATGCCTGGAGCTCCTGCAGAGGTTGGGGTGCCCGCTGTGACAGGGGGCTGTCCTCGAAGCCTCTGGGAGAGGAGAAGCTAGCCTAGTGGAGCAGTGGTCCCAAGCCAGCAGCTTGTGAGAAGCCTCAGAGCTGCTCAAGGCTACAAGAAAATATAAACTTAGAACTGAAGCTGCCAGGACAAAATAGATTACTGGCAATGCGTTAATTACTCAGGGTTGTTGCCGGCACCTGATGACCCAGCAATCAAGAACAAACCGTAAGTGATAAATTACATTGAACATGGGGTGAACACAGGGTTCATTAACATCACGTATGAAATGCTGATTAAGTTCTGTGCACGAGGCAAGGAACATAAAAAGCAAATACTGAGGTAACATACAGTCAGTGAGGGTTACAAGCTAGCTGTCGTGCTTAGGCCAGGCACAATGGGTACTAGGTAGGGGAGGTGTGAAAGTCCTACCAATGAAATGATCAGCTTTGTAATAAAAAGAGAAAGCTAGACTGCTCTGGAATAAGCTTTCTCCTGAACCAGTACAATTGCTCTTCTTGTAGTGTTCATGTGTGCTTTTTTAACCATTAATATAGCCCTATATTGAATGAATTCAATTGAAAATGGAAACAGTTCTGCTTTCCTGTACCTCGTTCTTATTTCTACCACTGCTTTTACTTTAGTGGTCAATTTGGGAGTTCTTGCAGAGGAGGTGGTTGGTTCAGTGATACGATTCAGGTAGTTATGATAGAGTGAAGAAGCCCTATAGCTTTCCATTCCAGATCAGACAAAAGACAAACATACTGGTGCTGGCTAACAAAATGCTATAGAGGTGTTGCAGTGCAAGAGAAAAACATAGCTGTCAAATACCTTACAGATATTTTGCACTTTCAGACTCAAATGCTTAGTTAAAGGTCATTCATCCAAAAGGAATTTGGATATTCTTTAACCTTTCTCAGTCTCTCTTGCTCTCTCCCAATACACTTTGAAGTAATCTGAAATATTTCCAGATGTATCCATGAGGAATGCTGATGCTGATGAGCTGCCAGGTGGTCTCTTTCTGCTGAATTCAGTAAAGAGCTGCTCTTCGCTCCAGATCTTTGATGTTGTTGTTGTTGGCCAGGTCATCATTGCCAAAATAAAATATTTTTTATTTATAGAAGGGAAACTTTTACACTACTGATAATGGTATGATCTGAACCCAGGGGTCTTGAAAATAGGTCATTAAGTACTCAGTGTAGGAAAAAGTGTGTTTTCCAGTGTTCCTGATTTTACTGGAGGGAATTGTCTTGTTTTCTAAATCTTGGCTTTAAAATCAAAATAGTTTTATAAGCAAAAAAAAATATTGATCATTTGATTTCATCACAAAGAAAATAATTGTATCTAAGAGTAACATATTTTGAATCAGGAATAACATTTTTCCATTGATTTTTTTTTTTGAGCAATAAAATGTCTGAAAATAACATTTTTCTATCATTGGAAAACATAGATTTTTAAAGTCAATAATAGAGCAGATTACCTCAAATTGGAAAATACAGAAACAACTGTGGCATTGGTTTTTGTTTCTGTTTGTCTGTTGGTTGGTATTAAACAAATCAGACACGTATGATATAGTAAAAGCACTTACTGGGCTATAATCTGGGTAAGCGAAAGCTGCCAGGAGTCAGTCTGGCCCACGATCGTTACAGCAGAGCGAGGTTGCACTCACCTCTGTGGCCACCAAGGTGCTGCTGTGGGGTTTACCTGAACGCAGCAAGGTTCACCTGCTCCCTTCATTCCCTTGGGATAGCCCATCTGTCCTGGAAAAGCACCAGCTGGTTTTGCCACCTCTGGGGTTCTAGCACTGTGAGCTTCTGTCTTGTAACCTCCCTTCTCTCTACCCCGTATGTATTTTTAGGTGACTGGAACTGAGGGGTAATTTGGGCAATTTATTTGGCTCCTTCACTAAGTGCCCTGAGTATTGGTGTGGCTGATGTGCTGCAGAAGTAGCCCCGTGCTCTGCCATGTTGTGCCCGGTGCTGTATATGCACGTCGGGTACACATGAAAATGTGGCGGCTTTTTGACATGCGTTACATGTTACATTTCAAGATAATTAATACAGATGCTATAAAGCTCACCTACCTCTCACCCTATCCCTTTTCTGGGCATTTCGAAGCAAGGCTCGTGAAGTAAGGATTGCATCGCCTACCTGAAATATAACTCATATATCATGGGTATGCGCTTTTTTTGGTTTGCTTTTTTTGGTCCAAATATCACTGTAATAATTACCGTAACAGAGAGCTTTCTGCGGAGTTAATGTTCTTCTGGCTTAATGGCCCCTGGTTATTCTCAGGCCATCAACTTTTCCCAGCTGGTCATCAATCCCAAAGAACTGCCTTGTGCCTCCATTATTATTGCTTAAGTAGATGACATTTCTGGTGCAACCGCTGCCTCCCAATGAGATGATATTACAGCCAGTAGCTTTTTCCCTCTTGCTTTCAGTATTGTCAAAGCATTATAAACAGCTGGTACAAGAATGTTGTGGCTGGTGGCTGTGAATGCCTCTGACAATCTTTAGGTGCGAGTTTTGTAGATTTCGACTGAAAGAATCTGAGGGAGGTGACTGAAAATGCCTTGCCTGGAGCAGCTACACAGGCTCAGCCCCCATGCATCATTCAAGATGTAGCTGGGCAACACCTGAATGTTTCAGTCTAAAGACTTTCCCAGAAGGAACAGTTTTCAAACAAGATCTGGGACAGATGTTTTGGGGGGCGTGGGGGTGGGGTGGTGTTAATGTTTATCATCTAGCAAATGTTGACATCGCCTCCCTCCCCAAGTTTCTGCAGCTCCACTGATGGTCACCCTTGTTTCCTAACAATTGATGGATTCTCTGGCAGACTTTTAAAAGAAAGAAGTAAGTTGTAGCTCAGTAGGTCAGAAACCAGCAGAGATTGTTTAGGTGAAAATGTCTTGCTGTGTGGACATTCAGACCCATGTGATTAACATTGGTGCTGACTACATTTCCTTTAACCTCATTAGCACTTCATCTTGCTTTCCCAAGCATGATGGTGGAGCAGCTAGTTCACCTTAGAGCCTTTTGCTAGGTAATTCATCAAAGTGGCAGATGAAAGCTTAAAGGAAAATGCATGTAAATACTGCACTAGGAACCTTGGCTCATGAAGGCATGAACATTTCTACCCATATCATTAGCTCTGGATTACGATCCATGTATGTGAAAGAAAAGGGACTTTGTTGTTTGGGGAAGATGGAAATCCAAAGCTCACTGGTTGCATCATTACGCAAATTTTATAGTTTAGTTATTTTCTCTTTAATTAAAAAGCACTTCATCGCTCATTAGCTATTACAGAAAAGTTCACACTGTGACCACTTACTCCCTTCAAAATTGAAAACAAATTACTTAAGTAAAATACCCCCTTCAAATGCCAGGGGCCACAACATTCCCAAAGGGGGACTGAGATTATCTCAAAGCTAGATTATGTTTTCTTTTCAGTTTTAGATTTTTAAGCTGTGCCTCACAGCATGCTGATCTAGTCATTTGGTTCCTAGGTACATGTGGTTCATACTGAGTGTAATTGTATGTCCTCATACCTTTGCAGAGCTAGTAAACCACCAGGTTTACACCTGGAGACATGCTAGTGATGGTTGTAATGGCACGAACAACGAGCTGCCACAGAGAGCCACGGGGTTTGATCTGAGGTGCTGAGGCCCTCCTTGTCAAAGATGGGTTTAGGTTGCTGCCGCTCTTCAGAGCCAATGGAAACTGTCACCTCCTCGGTGCAGTACAGGACCAGGGCAGTGCCCCAGTGCAGGAGGTGACTGCTCTCAGCGTGTTGTGTGGCTGATTTGGAGCCTCTGGCATCAAACAAGCCTGTTACTCACCAGGAAGGTATTGGAAAGCCATTCTTTGTGGTTAACAATGAAATTAAATTCTGATAGACAGCTTTAGGGAAGATCAGTAGATCAAAATGATCATGAACCAAAATGGCCTTCCAAGGAACTTCGGACTGGTGCCCAACCAGTTCAGTTTGTTTGCTTTTTTGGGGGTTTCTTTTGGTTTGGTTTGGGTTTTTTGGGGGGGAGGGGGGGGTTGTTTGTTTTGGTTTTGTTTTGTTGTTGTTGTTGGCTTTTGTTTGTTTTGTTTTTCCAAAGAAACTGTAAGATACGCACCCTGTATGTTCTATAATCTGAAGTTACTGGTCTTTAATGCTGCAAGACACTGTTTCATGGAGGGCCACCAAGGCACACCTTCAAACAGTCTTTACCTCCCAGTTTATTGTGTTCTTGTTAGAAATTAGCACTTTGGGGATACTGTTAACCCTTTGCCCCTTTTTAGTTCTTGTGCTGAGTAGCAGATACACTTACATACTCCTCTCACTGATATCTGTATTGGTGGCGTACTTCAGTAATATGATTTATAATGCGTTTTCATTTTCACAAAAGCTTGTTTTACTCTCCTGATTCCATTAGGTCAGACGCTCACTGAACAGGCACCTCCTGTTCCATTTTACTGTGTAACTTTTAAACATGACCTGACAAGCTAGAAAAAGTTCAGTGCACTAGCTCACTGTCATGTAAAATACATGCAGATATTAATGACCAGCTCTGACTGTTGAACCACAAAGGAGGTACAAGAGCATTGCAGTGGTTAGGGCAGCAACTTGGAGATGACGTGGAAGGATTGGACCATGGTATAACTCTCTTCCCTTAGCAAAATGTCCTGACCCCCAAGGTTGAAAAGCTATTCACACCTGTGCTTATGAGGACTTACAATTGATTATTTCCTGCAAAAAAATGGAAGAGGAAGACTCAAAAAATACTCCAATTATAGCTTATTTATGGCAAGTGGAAGAAGTACAATCTTGTGCAGCTGGGAACAGTATAGAAGCTGTTGTGATTACTATATATGATGCAGCAGTGGAAGGGAGGATTTAAGCAGTGGACCTAACTCCACAGATGAACTTTAAGGGCTATACATCTACACCTCATTTTCCCCATCAACAAAATGTACAGGTAATGTGTCCCCAGTCATTTGGGAAGACTGCTGGGCGAGATTTATGTAAAGTCCTCTTGAGATTTTTGCTGTAAAATATGCCATGTATGTGTAAAATATAGTTATCATGGAGTGAATGGGAAGATATTTACAGCTAATTTTGTAGTATGTATGTTTTTGCAGCCTTTAAAAATGCACTGCAAGAGTTGTGCGTTGGTAACCAGCTCTGGACACCTTCTGGGAAGTAAACAAGGTGACAGAATCGACGAGACGGAGTGTGTAATACGAATGAATGATGCACCTACTCAAGGTTATGGAAAAGATGTTGGAAACAAAACGAGCCTTCGCGTCATTGCGCACTCCAGTATTCAGAGGATTTTGCGAAATCGCAATGAACTCTTAAATATGAGCCACGGTGCTGTGTTTATCTTCTGGGGGCCTAGCAGCTACATGAGGAGAGATGGTAAAGGCTTGGTGTATAATAACCTGCAGCTGATGAATCAGATACTGCCTCAATTAAAAGCATATATGATTTCTCGCCACAAGATGCTTCAATTTGATGACCTTTTTAAACGGGAAACTGGGAAAGACAGGTGAGAACTTATGTGGATACATTTGGGGGGTGTCATATGGTAGTAAAACAATGTAGTTTATATATACCAATTTCAGAAGTGCTCAGAGGGACCATCACACCCATTAAATCCTCTGCCTCATGAGTTGTAATATGGTATGACACGCCAAATAACATCACTTGTAACATAAGTAAAAAATATGCATCAGAATAATCTGTATGGAGTATTGCCTCATCAACTTGGAATACCAGAATCTGGATGTACTGTTTATACAGCCAAGGAGGCGGGAGCTGTTTAAATCTCACTTTGGGGTAATATACCTGAAAGTTTTTTTACTGATTCTGAAAAATCAGAATGGATAGGTTATGTTTTCCTATAGAGGAAATGCCACCATTCAGTGAATTATAATAGCTGTTTATTGAATTTAAGCATTCTTGGAACATTGCAGCTGTAAAGCTTCTTGTAAAACAAATAAACATTAGTCATACATTAGGTGCTTCAGAACAGTTCATCTTGTATTTCCAACTGGGAAACGGAAAGTTATTATGATAGTTATATCTTCACGAGACTGTTTATGACTTGTAGACTGATCTTCAAATCAAATTTTTAATAAGTGACCCACTGCAGGACTCAAGCATTTTCACATATAATGTTTGAAAATGGGCATTTAAACCAAAGATTTCCTAGCAAGAAATACATTTCTTTTTAATGAACTCCTATTTTTTTACTTATTAAATATGCTGCTGTAAAAATGGAACAGGGTCCTCATGTAGGTACAAGTGAAGAGGTAGGTATATTGTGCAGTAACTCACAGTGAGATTTTCTAGCTTCAGAAATACTATACGCACACACTAAAGCTTGGAGCTGGGCTCGATCCTCTTGTGGACCAGGACTCAAGAGCACAGACTTCATTCTCTGGGCTGCACAACAAAGGCAGAACCAGTGTTAGAGGAAACTGTTGTATCCTCTTAGCTGATGGCGACCGTATCTTTGCTTCGCATTTGCTGCCTTTGTCTGCCATACCCCACATGGCTTGCTTGCAGAGCTCTGTTCAGTTATAGTGGATCAAACTATGTATCTAAGTTCTTGACTGACTCACACTAACGCACTAGAGCGCGCAGTAATTTGGTCAGATTCTTACCATTAAAGGTCCTTTTCTCTTCATCCTCAGCTCGGTGCTTTTGAGTCTCTGCCAGAGGCTCTGCCTCTGCCAGAACGAGAAGGAAGGATAACAAGGGGCGATACCCTGCCAGTTCTGATGTGTTACTGTCTTTTCCAGGTTTGTTCACCCAGAGTAGAGTGAAGTGAGAAGGTGAATTAAGCATTTGAACCCTTCGCAAAAAGCACAAAAGATTATCTGTATGCCCAGTACTTCCAAAGGCACGAAAGTTAACAAAGCTGTAGCTGTGCTGTAAGACGGGCCACCACCAGCCCTAAGGGTCGGACCCTGTGCCCAAGGCATGCACGCTGCCCCTCCTTTCCTGGATTACTGTTTCAGAGTATGACCACACGCAGTCTCCAGTTTTGAGGAACAGTCTACCTCCTCTACTTCAGTCTGGCCGGTTCTGCCACGGGGAGCCAGGGTCCCATCCCCTTCCTGACACTTGCTGTGCAATTTCAGGGCAGCCGCTTTTTCTGGTTCTGCATCCCCCATCCGCAGCAGGAGGCCTGTAGCTGTGCATGGGATGAAAGCATTTCTTTTTCTGCACAGGCACCAGGCTCAGTCTTGGCTCCTGAAATATTCTCAAGGCGTTTGAGACATTAATGATATTTTAACAGATCTATAGTGGACTCAGTCATGGGCACCCTGAACTCCAGTGTGAGTCAAGGGCGCTTGGATGCTAGCAAAATTCAGCCTCACGGACAGGTCCTGTCGCTTTTAAGAAATTGCAGGCTCTGCTGTGTATGGGCACATACAGCATACTTGACGGACTAAGAAGATTAAAATGGGAGATGAAAATAAATGAATAGGCAGCACAGAAAAAGAGAGGGAAGATGGAAAGAAACACAGGTAGGAAGGAATTTGTAAGGGAAGAAAATTTATGTAGCTGTGGGGGCAGGAGCAGAGCATTGTACAGCCCAGAATGTTGCTGTTCCCTTGGAGGTTTCTGCTGAGCCCTTGACATTAGTGCCTGCAAAAAACAAAGGAGGGAGAGAGAAGCCTGACTGCAAGGCTGCAATAATCGAACCATTCATTTCTGTCTTGAAAATGATGAGAAAAGAGGTAATTGGATGTATTGTGCTTTTTGGAAAAAGCTGATTCTGAAATGAAAGGAAACCTTCAGAAAACATTGCCAGTTAAATAGTATGGTGAATGACAAAGGCTGCAGAGCAATATACTTGGTATTATAAAGTAACTGTACTTGAAAATAACTTTATAATTGAATAAGGGTACATTAAGAAAATGTGATTCAGAACCAATATTATAGTAATTAGATAAAGGACGCATAAATGAAATAACTGCAGGAAGAGTATTTCCATAGAGATTATAAATGAGATTTTGGTGGAGCAGAAAGGCCTTTAATTGTAATTTAGTGTGCACTACAGAATTATCAGCACAGTGTGTTAGTTCATCGTATAAAAGGATATCTGATAATTTCCCCTAATAAGCACATGACAGTTCTTCATATTCTTTCATTACAGCTGATTAGGTATAAAAACAGTATTCTTTTGTTGGAATCTTGTTCAGATCTTTTATGAAAAGGCAAGACACTGTAACCCTGTTTCTATATTGCTGTCCTGCAGACATGGTATTTAAAGAGGCCAAAGTGGTATTTGAGTAAGTTTTTAAATCTTTATTTTGTTGTTTAGCTTTTAAGCTAGTTTATTTAAATTCAATTATTCTCCTGTTTATTGCAAACACTAAATTGCAGCATAAATGTATGTAAGCAAAAAAAAAACTAACCCAGCAGGTAGCCTGGCTAGGTTGCCTGGCCTGTGCAAAGCCCAGCCACTTCGGTCATGGTCTAGATATAACTGCTCCCGTGGTTTTGGAACGTAAGGTCTCAGGCACCTAAAACAGTGGCCTTGTGCAAGCTCCGAAGTACTCTTAGCCTGAACGTGTTCCTGAATTACCTAGTGATTCATAGGCTCAGAAACTCTCAAGTGGCAGGAAAGCAAATTTTTTAGGCTTTTCCCGAGCTTCCCCTTTCCTAATAATTTTGAGCCAAAAATTATTATTTACTCTTTTGTATTGTTCCAGTGCCTGAAGGCCTCTGCTGAGCTCGTGACCCAGCTATGACATTGTGACAAACTGCACCACCCCCTGCAAGCTTAAGTGCAAATTCAGAAAATAAATAAGGCCCCATAATTGGAACTAATGAGATGCTTAAATCATGTTATTCTCCAAATGCTAGCTTAGCCTGAAAGTCTATATGTCAGGAGCAATAAAAACGTACGTTTCAGGAGTGCATACATTACCAGGTGACCCACAAAGGACAGGAGAAATTACCTAGGCTCTCCAGCATCCTTCAGGCATTTTTGGTTAAAGAATTCCCTTATGTTCAGAAGTGCCTTTTAAGCAGCTGGCATTGATACCACCGCTTTTTTTTTCTTTGCAATAGTTTAATTCACTGAGGAAATTGGAAACTTTGGTACAAGGCATTCCTCAATCTGACAGTGCTCAAAACATCTCCCTCCTACTGCCCTGTAGGTGACCTACTTGGAACCAACTTGTTCAGCATTAGCTTGGGAAGCTGCATGGTAGGCTCTTGCCTGCTGAATTACATATTAGTGACTGCTGGCGCTTGCTTGCCGTGGCTGCTGCGGCTTTAGGTCCCTGCTTGCATTCTGCTGTCACTGGGTAAACTGCAAAAGATGGCCTTGGAACCGGGGTCAGGACCTGGGATTCCCGGGTGACTGCTCTGATGAGAACCTCATGTTCTCTGCTGTGCTTTTTTATGGGGGGTGGNATGCCAGGGGGGTGGGGGTGTCACAAAACTTCACAGGTGTCAGGCAGATGGGAATGGGGTTAATGTGGGTTCCATATCAGTAAAATCTGACACAGCACAGAAGCCATCCAAGAGCCTGCATGTGCTCTCACAGTACCTCAGCTTTAGTAGGAGATGAAAGGAGAACCAGTCACTGTGACAGGCTGGCATCAGGAATCTGAGGCCTTTTTGGGGCGCAGATGACACAAGCTTGAACTTTTTCCTGCAGGACTTTTCTAGCTGTGAGGAGCCATTAGGGAGACCTGCTGTCTCCTCCTTTAACAGTATTTGAAAGGAGACCTTTGAATGAACTTGTTTTCTCCAAAGCAAATACCTGACCATGTGCTTCCATTTCCACAGTGGTGCCTGACTTGGTCCTGTAGGGCTGCCCCTAAATATGCCTTTATGACACCTTTAAGACATGCTTCTCACTGGCATTTCCTTGACCCTCCCGTTCCAAGACCGCCAGCTCTCCCCTGGCATAGGGGGAGACGTAACAGTCTCCACTTCTCTGAACAGTTCTCCAGCAGGAACTTAACACAGGACTGGACTTTCAGTGCATGCACCAGGCAACCAGTAACCATTAGAGTACCCAGCTCTTACACACTGAACAGCAATGACAAGCAAATGCTAGGAAGAGGAAGTGTTACTGTTGCCATTTTGCAGATAAGAACCTGTGATACAGCAAAATTTAAGCACAGCTTGTAAATCTCTTACATCTGTGAGCAGTTACATGCAGATATCTCCTGTTTTGCATAAATAATGCTGGGATCAGTTGTGCTTCTTTTAAAGATTTCTCCCAGCCTGCAGAGAAGGCCAGGAAAGGAGCTGCCTTACAGGGCTCTCTTGCAGCACTGTCATTCGCAGCCAAAGGTCCCACCAGGCAGGGATGGGACTTCGGGCAGGCAGAGGTAGTCCCTAGGATGAAGGCTTCCCAGGCTTGCAAAGGGATGGGCGTAGCTGCAGCTAACTAGAAGTTTCCTGCCAGCAGTCACAGCGAGTGGCTTGGAGCTTCTAGAAACCACATCATGGACAGGGTAGGAGGAAAGATGGTCAGACCAAGTATGTAAGGCCAGCCCTCGCCCCAGCAGACAGGCTCCTCTGTATGCTGTGGGAGGCACCATTTTAAGCAGCCCTCTTCATCCCATGATGTGTCTTCCTGAGCACTTGGTCTATAAGCTCCATTTGATTATAGAGGTGTATAGATTACTAGCAGAAGAATATAAATATAAGACATGAAGTTTCAGTCACTTAAGGTAAACTTACCAAAAGGTCAGCTAAATATTAACATTGCTGTGCCCAAAATTAATTACAGCAAGGGCAGTTTCTGCATAGATTAGTCCACTGACAGAAGACATGAGCAAAATCATTAAAAGATGAATGAGCACAGTAGTCTTGGTTGCCCAATTTTCATAACCTTTCACAAGAATGAAAAAATGCCCAGAAATTGCTTCAGATATCTCAAGAATTATTTGTCAGCCTAGAAACTTAATTATGTTTTTGCTTTCAGGAAGATATCCAACACTTGGCTTAGCACGGGCTGGTTCACAATGACTATCGCATTAGAGCTCTGTGACAGGATAAATGTTTATGGCATGGTGCCACCGGATTTCTGCAGGTAGGATTTATTCTGGAACCATTATTAGCCAACAAGGTTGAACGTTACAGATAAATATCTGAATCTTTTAATTTTTTCTCCTCTGCAACATATCTTCAGTCCTCTTAAAGCAATTAATTAACATGTCCCAAGATCTGATTCTGAAAACAACAAACAGCATTTAATTATGTTATATAAAATATTTAAAAATCTTGTTTGTAGTGTGGGAGAATTAATCCATCTTGTTGGTTTCTTTTAGTCTCTGAATATTTATTAGCTAAAAGTAATGCAATAATTGGCATGAAATTAATCTGAAGAAGGGAGTACTGCAAAACATTACTTTTAATTTGTTTTTAAAGTTTCCCCCCAGTTCATAGAGGAATAGAGTTCTCACAGTGACTGGTTTCTAAATTGAACTTTCTACATGACTCGAATTAAGGTGGTTGTATCTCTGTCAATGAATCCCAATCTTCCAGTAAACTAGCTTCCTAAATAATCCCCACAAAAAAAACCAACCAGAATTTGGACCTGCAGAATAGACGATCAGTCCTGTAATCACCCATTCTGGTCATGTGGAGTGTGGGCCACAAGTGGTAGAAGCAGCACACAAATTTTGTCCGTGGAAGCTATGTGACCACTTCATGCTGTTCCATGAAGTAACAGCACGCGTACGTTTTACGGCTCTGTTGTGCCTCCACACACATTCAGGGCTCAGGCCTGAGGTACTGCTTAAGGTTTCCTGCTGTGGATCAGTGATAGAGGGACCAGCCTTCAGGACTTCTGGTACTGGACCAAAACCACGTTAGCTACATGATGCAAAGCACTGATCCAGTATAAATATAGTTCAAATTTTGTTTACATCAGCAGTCTTTATGCTGACTTAAGTATCACCTGTCCATCTATTACTAGGCCTACCACTCTGGCCTTTCAGAAAAATGTGGTTATGTGCCCACGCCTTGTCCTGATGCCATTTGCACTGTTAGGTGAGTCAGCAATGCACAGAGCTGGTACTGGCAGTCTGGAACGATGGCATCAGTGTAGCGTTTCATCACCGGCTCACAAATCCCTTTCACAAAGAAGTACTTGCTTGTATTTTCTGTTGCAAATTTAGTGATCTCACTGAAGTCTGGTTCATTGACTAATTCAAGATGCCTTTCAGGGGCAAGGGGAGCAAGGCTGCAGTGACAGGTTAGCTCATCTATCAAAGAACAGGACTGCTTTGACTTTCTTCCGAGTACCGAAAAAGACCATTTGGGAATCTGCATTTGTCCTGGGCACATAGTAGAAATCCCTGAAGAAATTACAATATAAAATGTCAACACTAAATTCCACTTTGTAAGAATTTCTACAAATTATAACAAAACACTGATGATAAATGCTGTGATGTACTGCCAGATTTCATCATGAATTCTCCAAGGAAAATAACAAACTAGATCAGATATTCCAGACAACATAAATACCTTCCACAGCACAGCATTTCAGTTCCCCTGTCATTTCAGTTGGCCAAGACACACTTCCTCAGCTTCTGTAAGTGGCTGGTCTGTCTTACTCCAGAAGTAGCTGTATTCCAGTGGCACATGGAAGTAATTCTTAAATAAACTGATGATCTAAAAATGTAAAAGACAGCAATTCACTGTAAAGCAATGCTCAATCCTAACTTTTCAGGCAAAGTCAGCTTAGTTTAGATACATACATTTAATTAAAAAAAAAACCAAACCCAAACGGAACTGTTTTTAAGAGAGGCTAAAATTCTCACCGAGACCATATGAAAGGCTTTCATAGAATTGATACACTGAAATCAAATGGATATAATATTAAATTATAACACAAGAAAGGCTGTAATCAATCAGACCATTGATAGATGTAATAATGCTTACAGCCTCCATAAAAAAAATAAATCTTAACATAAAGGTACATTTACCTGGTTGTAAAAAGGGAAGAGGTAATTTCTTAATCAAAAGAATGTAAAGCGTCTTTACCTCAGGTTTATTCCCCAGATGATGAAGGGGAAAGCTGTAGTTGCCATGCCTGGAAGAAGTTATTCATGAAGACCTATGAAAGGGACGTGTTGGCATAAATACGGTTAACCTTCTTAGTTTGCTCTTCAGCCACTCATTAAGAAGTTAACCAGTGCTCCCTTTCAAAGAAATAAGACAAAAAACAGAATAGCAGAAATAAAGAAATATTCTGTAATTTTAAGCCATATTTCCTGGCTCTCAGTCAGACAAAATACAAATCTATCATTTAAAAAAGAAAAACCAAAAAAATAAAACACAACACACACCCCTCCACCTCGTGTGTGTGTGTGAGATGGTATAGGTACTTTAGTTGCTCTGCAACTAAGGAATCATTAAGATTTTAAAAAAAACAACACTCCTATTTCTATTCAGAGTTAATATCACCAAATTTACAACTTCAGCAGGCACCCATTATTTTTTAAGTATTAATTTGTGGAGTAAGTAATGAGTGTGGGTGATCACTGCCATGGAACTAAATTAGTATCACATCTGTAACGTGAAGGACATCTCAAAGGTCTCGTGAATATCATGCTGTTGATTCTGCTACAAATTATTAGCTTAAGACCATTAACCAAATTGCTTCCTACCCGTGCAGGAAAAATAGTCTAGTGAAGGAGTCTGGAGTACAGACTTAAAGATTTGTCACTATTAATTGCAACAACATGTTTTAGATTCATTTCTGTTTACTTTCACTGGTCATTGATTTTTGTAGCTGAACTGGAATTGGTGACCTGATAATTATAAATTTCTAGTACTTTACAGCTAAACTATATGTAATATCGGATCCCTTTACTTTGCTACAGATTTATGCTGTAGTAAGGGTTAATGGCTTTGATATTGCTCTCATGCTGTTAAATACATCTGACTTGCACATTCTAGATTAAGATGAAAGCTTGTGCTTCCATGCAGTTGCAAAGATTTTGGAGAGTGTGTGCGCCTGTCTTTTGTCACAAGAAAGACAAGCCATCTTGCTGTATTTTTTTCCAGTGCCCAGGGATCCAATCCTAGCCTTTGCTGGAGCAAACTAGCACCCCAGATGGGAGGCATTTCCCTCTCTGAGCCCCCTCTGGCAGCCTGCTGTAGGCACAGGACTCACTCCTGAACTGGGACACCAAGGCTCTTCCTCTTGCCTCCCTACATCAGGAGCCAGCTTGTGGTGCGCAGCCAGCACCACGATTCCCGATGGCACTGCAGTGCTGCTGCTGTTCTTTGTGGCTGCTCAGCAGCATCGGTGGGAAGGACACAGACAAGGCTTAATGCCATCTGTAATAACTCCGGTCCCTGTCCATCGGAGTATCGGCAGCAGTGAGAGGCTGGTTCCTCGCAAATACCTCTGGGTACTCGTGCGCACAAGGAGAACTCAGAGTGTTAGTGAGAAGAGCCCTCTTTAACCCCCCCTCCTCTTCATGGGCCTTCTTGAACTCACAGAAACTTAAAGCTTTGTTCTGAGCCTTATTTTAACTAATAAGAATAATTTTTGCTGCAATTATGGAGCCAGATCATCTTCCTCTAAGAATCCTCATTTGACTGCCAGGCTATTTCCCATCTGTGATAATTTCCCTGAAAATCGGCATTTGAAATACTTTAATTTATTCCTTTGGGTACAGCTTTAAGTCTAGTGTTTTCTTACCTCCCTCTCTCCACTTTCAATTGCTTTAAATCAAGTGCAAAGATTCAGTTGTTTCTAGTTACATTTTCTGGGGCTTATGAGGGGCTTGATGGAAGAAGGGATGCTCACAGGATTGTCAGCTGTGTGGGAGACAGTCACGCCCTTTGGTCCCTATGCTCAGATCCCACCTCATTGCCTTAATAACAAAATGCATAAATGGTTTGGAAAACAGGGCTAGTACAGAAGTGAAGGAAAGGGGATCCTAGGAATAGAAGGCAAAAAATTATCCAGAAATCTTCGTAGTCCCGGCACAGCACCTTGCCTGTCACTCAACATGTTAATGACACTTTATTCCCCTTTTCAAAATATGCATTATTTTACAAAGTGTGTGAGTACATATAGGTTTAGGGGGTTGATTTCTAACAGCTCTTCATTGGTAAAGGAAGAGGTTGACCAGAATGTGATATGGGATGGCCTTGTTTTTCTGCCTTGTTTCTTTTGAGGCAAACACTGTTTGCTGTATTTTCAGCTTTCACTGTGGGTGGATACCATCTGTGGGAAAATGTGCACTGAAGTGGCAAACAGTAGATGACTGACATTGGGTACAAGCACTTCCACGGCTGTTGTGCTGGCAGGCTATTAGGCAGGAAGTAGAGTGTATTTTACAGAGGAACTTTCCTAGATTCCTCCCAGCTGTGATATTAATATGCATGCAAAGTCTGACAAAATACTGATTAATGTCCAGTATCAGTCAGTGATAAAACAGCATCTGTTTTAATGTTAATAAATGAGGTGGCAAGCAATTTCCGTATAGAAATTACTCATGCATTTCATTTGCTGGTGACACAAGCTAATTGCAGAGTTAGAAGATAACACAGTACAGTTAATTTGGGTTATGGTGTAGTTACTCAAGCCAGAGTTCAAATCCAAACCTTACTAGCAATCTATGGGAGTCCAGAACCCCCACAAAAGGAGAAGTACTTCAGACAAAACGTCTTAGGTACCTAACTGCCTTTCAGAGTTCCTAAACCCAAAATATAACATGTGGAATTTAGCCTCAAAACCTCAGTCAGCTGCAGAGTAGTCTCAGAGAGGTGTAAAGCCATCAGAATTTTCATTTTTGCATTGAATTCACCTCCAGGTCAGCCAGTAGACCTGCATGCAAGCCTTGACAGCACCCATCAGGGATGCCTGAACCCAGCAGGGTGCCCGGACTGCACTCCTCTGCCTCTCTCGCCTGCCAGGCCCTGTGCAGCAGCTGTTTCTGGACTGTTTCTGATGGGACATTGCACGAAATACAGTGACCCTTTATAGCCTGGAATTAAGGGCATCCAGTTCGGGTACCCTGGTGTTAGCTTTAGAGCCTTTGATGTAATGTAGAATCCCTGTCTTCAAAAGGGAACTCAATTGCTAAAATATCTACTGGTAGAGTACTGGTAACATAAGAGATAAAGCACTTACTGGGAGATACAGGCTTCAAAATGGTGCTTCAAAGAGGTAACAGGAGAGTGTAACCCTAGGTAAATACTAAGTTAGCAGAGTAAGGGAGAAGAACCACTACCAAGCTTTCTCTCCTTCCTCTCTACATCTGATCCACCTAACCCCTGTACCTGTATACTTCGGGATTTGTGTGGAGAAAAAAATGACCTATAGCTTTCCTATACATCCTCTGTGACAAACCTGATTCCAGTTGTCACTGTCGTCCATTGCTAACTTCAGCGTACGGCAAAGGAATAGGGAAAAGACAAACAGCAATCAATTTCCTGCTTTTTGCTCTTCCAGTTCATGTTTTGCAAACCCAACTCGGGCCTTCATAAAAAAAGGGCTGGGGTGGGGCTGCAGAGGGAGGATCCCAACCAAATCTACCCAGAGGGATCGGGGCCAGCAGCCTTGCAGGCTCACTTTGCAGTACTGGGCCCTGAGCAGTTAACTTACTGCCACTGTGACTGCGTTTGTTCAAAGTCTGTTGGAGATAGGATTTCAACTTCACTAATCCTAACTTTAAAACAGTAAATATCCACCAAGCAATACAGGTTTACCATCGAGAACACAAAAGTAAAATCCAGCTTCAGTGCAGAAAGGAAGAGCAGTCTAAATGAGAGGCAGAGGCCTATTAGTTTAGTAATTCTTAAGAAAAAATAAATCACATTAAAATGTATCCTGTTAGATTTACAGAAACTATATAAATGACTCATTTAAGAGATTATAATATGAGGTCCAATGTATCAAAAAGTATGTGAAAAATTAATTTAAGATTGAGATCTAATAGTTGTAGCTAAAAAAAACCCCAAGTATTCAATTTCTATATGAAGGGTATTTTTTACATTACAAATATGTTTCCTGTAGGTGAGGTATTGAAGGATTTCTTTTCACTCTCTTATGTATTCCGGTGAGAATATATACAGTAAATTTAGAATCCATCTTATTCTAGAAATGTAATTTTATTGTTATTCTGGTCTTGTAAGATTGATCACCGTGTTGTGTTACCAGGAAGCTAGATTGATTGAATTAAAATGTTAATCTAAGGTACAAATGGAAAGCGGCAGCAAGATCATACGTTACCACTGCATATACAATATGGATAATGGTAAAATAAGAAAAATTAGAGAATTGCGTAGGTGACATCAGCTATCTTCCCTATCCCCTCTATCTTCCCCCAGTTCAGTAAATACCTCTGCAAGGCTTTTTACAAATGACAATCTAGATATAAATCTCTTTTAAGCAGTTTGCTTCAAATTTCAGAGTAGTAACAGCCCTGCAGCACTCTCCCTTGTTTTTGAGCTACTGCTGTCCTTTATTTTACTGGGAGAAGGGGATTAAAGGATAGCAATAGAAAGAGCAAAGAATACACCTTTGCCCCATTCTGATGCATTAAATATGCAAGAAAAATAGAGCTGCCTACAAATTTGGTTTAACTGGGAGAAAAAGTGGATTTCAGCCCATCAGCTTATTAAAGATAGCATCTTTTCAATCAGT
Organism: Anhinga rufa; assembly: GCA_013400875.1. NCBI lineage: Eukaryota > Metazoa > Chordata > Aves > Suliformes > Anhingidae > Anhinga > Anhinga rufa. Next base: position 12,631 of record VZTV01057563.1, on the reverse strand, counting down.
AAAAAAGAACATCTCGGGCTTCCATCTATTTTCTTTCTTCCACAGGGATCCTAATCATCTTTCAGTACCTTATCATTATTATGAACCTTTGGGACCTGATGAATGCACAATGTACATTTCACACGAGCGGGGACGAAAGGGCAGTCATCATCGTTTCATCACAGAGAAACGAGTGTTTGAGAACTGGGCACGGACATTCAATATTCACTTTTTCCAACCGGACTGGAAACCACAACCGCTCACTGTAAATCACCCTGAGATTAAACCGGTGGTCTGAGGGATGAACACACAGACCGCAGTCGCAGTCACCCACTGTGTCAGCAGCCTTCGGGGTGTCGGACCTTCTGGGACAGCAAGGCAACCGAGGGGAGAAGGGTAATGGGATTTGCAGCTGATGACTGCAACACCAGTCAGGAAGTTACGATGAAGGAGCAGAGCATATCACGAGTACTTTCTGTCGAACTGTGTATTAATCCAGTATATAGCCTTTTTTGGCCATCTGACTTCCTGTGTGTGTATGTGATTTGTGAAAAACAACTTGAGTATCATTAACGGGATGGTTAATTCATTACAGTTTTTTAAAGTACAATGCCACTGAATTTTCATAGTGAAAACTTACGGTATTTATTTAATGGAGGTTTTTATGCAACCTAGGCCAGTATTTTTCTAATTCAGTTATGTGGTTGTTTATCTTTCATACTCTTTCAAATCCAAAATTAATATCGCTGATGGTTTGAAAGGCCTAGCTTTTTATTTATAAAATTTGTTTGAAAAATAAGATTCTATATAGCATGTAATTAATATTTGATCTAGAAACGTTGCATTTCTTTTAAAATTTTGGGCTCCATTCCAGCCTAAAGCCTTTAACAGCAAGAATGGTCCCACGTGCAGATCTAGCTAACTTTACATTCTGACATCTCATGTTAATATGAAAACGATAGTGAAAATTCTGTTTGATATTCATGTGCATTTGCTGCTGTGCTATCAAGCTGCTGTTTTTTAATTAGGGGTAAGAGGAAGGACAGCAAAGTTTGCCCAAAAAAATCACTGCCTATAGCAGCACACTTTCAATGAAGAAGAGACCAGCTGAGGCTGGAGGGGTTGTCTTCTGTTTTGCCTCCTGTAGTCCTGCAGGAGACTGAAGGGGCAACCCTCCTGAGGCAAGAGACTACAAACCAGGCAACAACAGCTTGAAACAACATGACCAAATTTCTGAAATAAAGAAGTTGCACTACCAGGTACTACAACAGCAGCCATGCTAGCCAAAAAGATTACAACGCTGCACCTGCAAAAATCTCTGCCTCCCACTGTTCCAAGGTCACCGCTGATCTTGGAGATCCTGGGTTGCACTGAAGTTGGGATGTGAAAAGAGTTCCACAAGTACAAAATTGTCTCCTTAAAAAGAGGCACGTGGCAGTTTTTTCGTGAAGTACACGTGCGTGGCGAGTCCCTACAGGGGATGGACAATGCTAGTGCTGTATATGGAACCTCACAGTGTGAATTACTGGGTTACATTTGGCTTGTGAATAAAGAAGATTTCAGTTACAGTATTATTTTTTCCTTTTGCATCACAAATACTAAATCTCTAATTCCTTTGAAGTAATCAGTAGGAGTAATTACTGCATGAAACATTACACCTCGGGTGACCAAAGGTGTCTCTCATTAGACAAATACTAAAGCTAGAACAAAGATATTACCTTAAAACAGCTAAATCCTTAAAACATCCTTAAAACATCTAAATCCACGAAGCTGAACCTCAGAGGCGATACATAGAACTGGGATCAAACTCACTATCACTTAAAACCACTTATAACCCATGGTCTTCCTCTTTCCAAAACTGGATGGCAATAGCTGCAGCTCCCTACAGACACCCCAGATCTCTGGGGACAAAGTGAACTGCCCTGCCAGGGGGAAAACAGTGTTACCCCTGTAATGCTGCGTGGACCCGAACAGCAGCCCTCCCCACTATCAAAGAGCAAGAAAGTATAACCTGTTTTGCCTTAAAAGTTTTCTTTTGGTGTTCTTCCTGGTACACACCACTCAGCATACAAACTGAATGCAAAGCTCTGCTGTTGCCAATTGCTTGTAACCTCTCTCGTCTGCTGATGTTTAACTCTCCCTCTTTCACTGACTGTGTTTTATTCCTTCCACTCGATTTCACAACATTCTGCAAAAAACAGAATGGATTTTGAACTAATGGTAATTTGAACATCCCTTTCGGCATGTGTACTGGGGCGTGTATCCAGCATATATTGCTCAAATTGATGAACTCTGTCAAATTGATTTACAGATCATTTCTAATGGGACTGCAAGAGATGGTACAGATCACAGTAGGTCCTCTGATGCCACCATCCTTTTGTTATTTTATTAGTGATACGATTATAAAAAGATCTTGTCATTCTAAAACAGATCTCTGAGTTTTTCCATTGAGAGCTGCAGGATGTGTATGCTAAATGTTTAGCTATGTTATTGTTAAAACCAGATCATTTTAAAATACACTGATTACTTTAAATATCCAGTAGAAACATGGGGACTTGCCAGACTCTGCTGTGCTCCACATGCTCATTTCCTGTCTGCAAGACTGGTCAATAACCAAGTAGATCACATAAAGTGTTAGGAATAAGACAAAACATGGGATAAACTGACATTAGATCTCCTATCTTCTAACAGAGTGAAGCTAAATATTCTTTCTTCAGTTTCTGTTAATAACAACTGTGTGTTCTTGTTACCCAGATACACATCCAGTCTTTTAAACAAAACAAACCCAAAACTCACTTTAGTCTCGTCATCTTCCTGTGAACTTCCAGCAAGTTCCCCCATTTAATTACAACAAGTATGAAGGAGTATTTTCTAAGAGTAACTCACACCCGTATATATAAAACTCACTGCAAAAGGAGTTTGATGAAGCCAGGGAGACAGCAAGTTTTAAATAGGATTGATCACACAGATTTATATGGAATATAAATCCAGTCCAAAAAGCACAAGTTATAAGAGTGCAAAAGAAATGTAAATGATTTTAAAGTGCCGCAATTTTAATTTACAAATTACTTATGTATTTTTCTACAAAAGCACAAATTTTCAACTACAGCATATCCTGCTACATTTCAGATTGAAGTAAGGTTTTATGGCCTAGTTGTAAAGCAAACAGATTTATGATAGAAAGTGCTGTCAGACCAGAGATAAGTAGCACAAACTAGGCACTGCTGCCATGCTCTGGTTTATGCTGTCATCTTGCACTCTTCACCTTAATTTGATCGATTCACGATCTTCAGTGCGCATCATTTCACATATTAAAAACTGTTGCAAAACTGTGTTTACAGACATCAGCGGTTTTAAGATCTATGTTACTTCAGTTCTGAACTCCTTCCATACCTTATGCTTTTATGCTTGGCTTCATCAGAGTAGCTATTTTTCATCTCGAAGAACGATAGCTCTTATGCCGTGAAAGGTGCAACTGGAATTGAAAATGATAAAGAAAATATCTCTGCAACTAAGAACAGAAAAATGAGACCATTGGTTTCTGTTATTTTGGCACAAAATATGCCCAGCTAAGAGCATCGTGATACAAAGCAAAAACACGATGCACTTTGAGAGAACCTTCCTTCCAAAGGGTTAAAGCACCTCAGAAAGAGAAGTTAATACTGTTCATTCCTAGGTAAGGAAACTGAGGAAAGGGGAGGTTAAGAAACAGTGTTACTAAGACCCAGTTACAGCCTTAGCACTAGGTTTTAGAAGAGCAGCCGACAGCTGCTCCTGGCTCTAGCCAGTAGAACACACAATGGCAATTTCATATATTATATAGACATACACACAAACAGGAGTGTAAAGTGGTAAAATTCTGCAGGAGGTGCTGACCTGGGTCCTGTCCTGCAGTATTTCTCAGGCAAACTTCATAGGAAACCAAGTGATTTTTACCAAAAATAACTCTAAGGAGGCAAGGACACAATAATATAAAAATACCTGGAAGAACACTGCGGGTTGGGGTGAGGGGAATCTAAAGAGTAAGGAATAAAGCATGGTTTGAGCTATCCAGCTGTATTCCCCTGGAACATGAAGATCAAAGTCAGGCTGGAGCTGGCAAGAGTGGAAAGTTGTGGCTCAACAGCAATGGCTGTCCTGCAGAAGTTTCCTTTCAATATTCTACAAATCTATCGTGCCACAAAACTCTGAAAAATTGTGATAATCACCTCTGACTAATGAAAGTTGGTTATTTTATTTGATGCAAGGAGATGCAATATCTAGTTCAATTAAGAACATAGCTTAGGGATTAAAAAAAACTAAAAAAAACAGTTAAACAGTAAAAGAGTGCTTGTAAGACAACAAAATGTAGTGCAAAAGAGAAGAAAGTACAGAAACCTTACAGTTATCAGTACTTCACCTTTTCTGGTGCATCAGTTAATATTGGTCACTGAGTTCCCAGCCGCCTCCTGCAAGCACACCTTACATGTCACAAGAATAAGATTTTATAAGGAGAAAGGAAAAGAAAAAAAAGATTTAAGGACAATCTCCTTTAAAAAAAACTAGAAAATATGAAAGGGCAAGAATCTTAAGACGGTGAGAAATTTCTCCGTACTGAAGCAGAGAAGTATAAAGCTCAAAGGACATCTTAAAAAGTGGCTGTAAAATGGCTCTCTGCTTATGCTAAATACCGTTAAAACCACTAGGTCGTTAAATGTTTTCTCCACTGAAAATTACAACACATGGAACCATCACATGATACCCTTTGACCACTGTGAGAACGGAGTTTCAGTATCACAGTGGAAACAAAGATGGTGACTTTGATCTTGGCTGACTGTAGAAGAGGCTCCGTGGCAAATGCAGAATTGCAGAAACAGGCCGTGAACCCGCCTCTCCCTCCCTTCTGTGGCACCCTCCCGGGGGTGCCAGCCAGCGAGCACACAGCTGTCACAGCGCACACTCCTGCACTGCCAGCAGAAAAGGGAGAAATTCCCTGGTGGTGTCTGTCGCTGAACACCAGACCGAGCCAGAGAAACTACTTGGCAGATGATCAACATACAGTGTCCTTGCTTACTGTGAAGTCCTTTGACCAGAAGCTGTCTTGAGAAGTCAGGAAGACAGACAGATGGGAAACTACAGACAAGCAATCCTAGCACGTTCCAGACAAACGGGTGAAAACTGTAACAAGGAACAGATTTAGCAGTCATAAAGAAGATATATTGGCTAAGATGTAATGCAGCTTTTGTAATAAAAGTCATGCCCTGCAAATCTATTTAGTGTTCTTCAAAGTTTTCTGAAGCAAGCGGACGAGAAGATCCAGGTGATGAGTCCACTTGGAGTTCCACAACTAGCTTTGCAAGGTGTCTCAAAAGACTTCCAAAGAGGCTACAGTACCACGGGGTTAAAGAGAAGATCCTCTCCTACGGAACCCATCTGAACATAGGAAAAGGGGTAAGAGGATACATCATCAGCTTCAGGTTATAAGCAGAACTCCACAGGAAAATGTCTCAACATATTTTCTCTGCTTTTCTGTAGTCTTCCTTCAGCATCTACCACAGACCTAGAATACAGGGACTAGACTCTGTCTAAATAAATAGACTAAAAATATGAAAAAAAATATTTTTTCCAGTGAACATCAACTTGTACACTAAAGCCCAGGTACAGTCTTGCCATACTGACGATGTGCCAGGCAGCCACAAGATCTAACGACAGTAACTGCATTCTCCTTTTACTGAAAACAATGTCAAAGCACCCAGCTCAGATGGAGAGCAAGACTGGGCCCTTTTCAACAGCCAAGGAAAGTCATCTTAATCATTTGGTTTCTCAGAACAGATTTATCTCCTTTAGGAGATGCCTAGTGATATTTATATCTGTCAGCTTCTTTACACAACCCAGACAACTGTTAAGATAGCTTCTAGGACACTAGATACTTCCTGAAGTACAGGGAAGATAAAGGGAATAATGCATATTTAGCAAGGGATAAGGTTTTAGGACTTTGCTGACTTCACTTGGCTATCAGATCAGTTGGAGCCTTTAGGATCCAACCAGGCAGCATGATGTGAGTCTGTTAACAGCAAAACAAAGGAAATTCTGAAGGGAACCATTTGGTGTGGCTGAGTTTAAGTCAAGAGCTTAGGTTGGGTTTATGTTTTAACAAAAAAGGCAGAAGACGTGAACAGATATATAACCTATGAGGATATGCTTCCCCCCATTCCATCCTTGCTGTAACCAAGATGCACCCAACACCAACATTGAAAGAGGTTACTGGCATGCAGTGGGACTGTTCATTTGTGTTGGACAAAACTGGAACATTTCCCACTACAGCATTATTGTTTTTAATATGGCTGTACATCAGCAGATTAGCATCACATGAAAACACTAAAAAGCTAATCCTTGTCAGTCCATTGCAAATGATATTGCAGAGAGGGAGTAGCTATCCAGAAATGAGCAGCAAAAGCAAGTGCATAAAACATATACACACAAAAGAAAATGCAAGGATCGGGACTGTTGCAGAGAAGGGTATATAAAAGGACTGTACAAAATACAATCATACACAGTAATGATATACCGATGGCCCCATTTGCCATTCCACTTGAACAAGAAAGACCAAGGGAGGTAAGGGGACCCTAAAACCGTCACGATTTTGAGTCATAATATTTTGAGCTACAAATTTAACCTGGACAGGAAAACAAGTATGGAAAAACTAAGTAACTTAACAAAAGCCAAACAGCAGCGTCTAATGGTTACTGATGCTCTTCACTGGTAAATATCAAAGTATTCAACAGAGGTAGTAAGTACTGGATCTGGATATAAAGGACAGAGCCTAAGCTTAAAACGCCCACTACATGCAAAGCCAGTGGACCTAGCCAGCATTTAATATATGCCAGCGTTATTCCAGTAAGACCTTTTGCAGGCAAGAAAGAAAATGTATTTGCTATTTCAGATGAATTGACTTTGACATAGGGACTAGCATGACATGCCACAAATCTCCCAAATAAACCACAGCCCAGTTGCCTGGTGCCTCCAGAGCCGTGGCACCAAAGCTACAGAGTGGTCAGCAGTGTGAAAAAAAGTCACTTCATAGGAAATTGTTTCTGTGCTGGAGCTTTGCCAGCATTTCTGTCATTCTGTCGAAACAGTCTGTTTCTGGTATAGCTTGGTTTGTTCATTGGATTGCTGTAAACAATGCCACCTATCTGCTGGCACAGTTCACATCCCTAGTAAGCCTGCTGGCCAGAGCAGCAAACTGGCTCCGTTTTGGACAAGGCTTCAGTGTTTTTTGCACACATACATTAAAAGAAAGGGGGGAAAAAAGTTTCAATCTAAAATTTGCATGGGGAAGAAGACATGGCATAATCAAACATTAATAGATGTACATCTTCAGAAACTTTGAACTGAAACCTTAAACACTATCAATTTAATCACTAAATCAGGCAGAAGTCCTCATTAAGGGAGAAAAAGTAACTCATTTTAAAGAGCTTGCAAGTGAAATTAGTGCTATGAAATGCTGATTTCAGAGTATGTTATGCAGCATATACAAGTTTTCATCATAAAACACCAGTGCTTTCAAGATGCATTTCCCTACAGCATATTATTTTTAAAAGTTCACGGAAAGAGGGAAAGCAGAAATAATAGTAGAGTGCACACAGCAGAGGATGTTATCTTCCACAAGAAACACATTTCCCCATTTTTTTTTAATTTGTCTTTCACCACTTAAAAAAATGCAAAAACTATTATGCTCATTATTGTAGAGAAGTGTTGAAGTGATGGTTGAGAAGACACTTTCATTATATCCACTGCTATTTTCTGTAGTTCATAACTTTATGGATAGATTAGTCTCATGGGTGAAATATTTTATGCTTGTCCTCAGTCCAAAGGTGAATTAGTCTGGAAGCATGATAAAATTCTACCAGGTCACACACAGCTCTGTGACACAGAGCTGGAAGATCTGTACACAGGGACACTGACTCTTCTGTTGCCCTCAATCTTTGTCCCCAAATTGTACCACATACAAAGGTTGTCATCTCTCCAAATGCTACAGAAATATACTATTCCCACATTGTGAATTGCCTTCCACTTCATCTATTTTTATCAAGTCCAAATAATCCTGAAGCTTTTCAGTTCACAACACAAAGTATGGGATCAAATTTACCAGCAACTGGTAGCATCTCATTTCCCCATCTATATTGAAGGGGTAATTAGCTCAGTTTTTGGAAGTCTTCAGACCAGAAGCTTCTTTTATCCCCTCCCTCTAAGCATCCATCAAAGAAGAGAAAGAAGCTCTCAAGCTTCAAAAAAAACCCCAAAACTGGAATGACATGCTGTTGGTGTCAGGATTGCCAGGGCTGCAGACTTGACTTGCCTGCCTCAGTGGGACAGTTAGTCCTTCAAATCTCTCTTAACTGTTGAGGAATACAGTACACCACCTTCCGGTCCTCATAACTTTGCAAATCCTCTCCACCCAGGATAAATTCACAGCTGAATCTGGTCTTTGCTCCTTCACAAATCACTGATTTAGTACTGTGTGCAACTCAGCCCTGCTTCAGCACACAACGATGCCCCTCTGAAGGCACATTAGACCACGAGATCTATTTGCTTCCAGTGTGTTTTGTGGTT